>JBBPCZ010044209.1:0-13163 GCA_037974445.1 Brycinus macrolepidotus
AGAGAGACACTTCTATATTTTTATTTTTGTATTATTTGTATGGTGTACTTTTTATACTGTTCTGTTTTATAGTTGTTATTCTGTTGTTTATGCTGCACTTACTTTTGTTCTGCCCACTTTGCTGCTTTAACAATGCAAATTTCCCACCTGTGGGACTAATAAAGGGTTCTCTTATCTTTTATCTTATCTGATCTCATCAGACTGATCCCAGCAGCCCCCCACAGTCACCCCAGCCCCTTCCTGCAGGACTGAGTTCTTCTGGGGAGAGGAGAGCTCAGTTTCTCCTGCTGTTTCAGAGCTACAGCTCTATGACACAAAGTGTAATCCACTCCTGACTTTATCCGGCACACTTTAACAACAGAATGGCCGCAGAAGAAGCCGCTGTCAGGTCGATGAGAGGATTAAGAAGGTCTCCAGGCCATCAGCTGGACAGCTACGCTAACACTGGCAAAGCTAACGCTAACACTCTCGCTGGCATCTCTGTCTGGGTCAAACAGCCTCAGAAACACTTTACCTTCAACTCCAACCGACACAAACACGACTAATATCCATCTCACGTCAATTCCGAGTCATTTTACACCGCAGATCCGAGTGTAAATCCTCTTTTTTCCTTTTAGTCCTCGCTGTTTCGCTGTGTTTGCTAACTAACTTCACCACGTCACCACACTCAGCGTGACGTGGCAGCGGCCACGGTCTCTGCTGATTGGCCAACGCTGAAGAGGCGTGGCCACAGAGTCGCATCACTGCCAAAAGAGCACTGGAGTCCTAGAGCTAGTGCACACTAACTAGTGTAAATACCAATGAAGTAAGCAATTAAGTTAGTAGGAAGGTAATCAGAAGAATCAGAATCACGAAATTGCTTATGTTACAAATGCACAGTAACACAGAGACACAAAGACAATAACAATATAAAATATCTAATTAGATCATTAAAACCAATAAAAACTCAATATGAAATACACTATGCTGTATAAACAGATGCTGGGGTATAAATACTATAGATCAGTAGTTGATCAGTAATATTGACATAAGTAGTGATATTGCACGTGGTAAGACTAAAGCAAAGTAAAGTGTCCCCTTACACTGACGTGTGAACACAGCACCGCACAGCATACAGTGTGAACAGTGTGAAATTCTTCCTTTGCATTTAACCCATTCACCAAGTGATGCAGCAGGCAGCCAGCGACACAGTGCTTGAGAAGCAGTGTGTGGGGATGGTACCTTTCTCAAGGGTACCTCAGTGGTGCCACTAGCAGACCTGGGATTAGAACCCATGGCCTTCTGATCACAGGGCAACTCCCTAACCACCAGACCACCGGATGATAGTAAGTAAGCAAGTAAGTAAGTAATCAGAAGAATCGGAATCAGAAAATTTTATTGATCCTGGAGTAAATTGCTTATGTTTTGGGTTCACAGTCACACAGAGACACAGAGACAAGAACACAAGAATATAAATATAAAGTTAAAATAAGTCCAATAAAATAATCTGCAGAAATATTCAATATGAAACACACTATGCTATGTACACAAATGCTGGGGTATAAATCCTATAGATAAGTGACTTATAGCTAAGTGAATTACTAGTAAGACAAATGGTGGTTAGGAGTGTGTTACTGCACGTAATAGAGATCAGTAGTAGATCAGCAAAATTGACATAAGTAGTTATTTTTCTCATGGTAAGACTATAACAACAGTAACATATTGCACTTAATGGTAATGATATTTGTGTTTTTTTCACTGTTCAGATTCAGTGTGTTAATTGCAGGAATGTCTGAGAAATCTGATCTGCATTTGATAATGGAGAGTAAAAGATGTGCCTCTATAGTTATGTCCATTGCATTTATATATACGTTGCAGTATGTATGTTACTGCACCTAGTTGAGATCACTAGTAGATCAGTAATATTGACATAAGTAGTGATATTTCACATGGTAAGACTACTGCATATAATAATGCATAGCATGAAATGATTTAGCATTTGTGATCCCTGAAGTAAATCATTCAACAGTAATTGACCTTAGTAACGTGGCTGAATACAATCAAAGTCTCTTTGATCAATCATCCTTATTAGCCTATATGCTTAATGTCCTTTTTGGTGATCTTTTATGACCTGTGTTAAAAGGTCAGTTCAAGTGCATTTATAGTGTCTGACAGTGCTCGCACATGGAGAGACTTGTGCACTTGTTAACTCAGTCCACAATGCAGGACACTGATCTTGTTACAGTTCACCTTCTGCATAATTCATCACGCTACAGGCCTATTAAACATTTAAACGGTGTTGGAATGTTCAGTGAGCCTCACGTTTGAGTGTGGCATGCTATAAAACCTGTAAGTTACTTTAACTGTAATTTTCTTATCTGTAGTATTTATACCCCAGCGTTTTTTTATATAGCATAGCGTATTTCGTGAAGAGTATTTTATTGTATTTATTTAGACTTTAAATTTATATCGTTCTTGTCTCTGTGTCTCTGTGTCTCTGTGCAGTTGTAACATAAGCAGTTTGCTCCGGGATCAAAAAAGTTTTCTGATTCTAATTCTTAAAAAGCCATTCAGAGCCCTGAGGAAACCAACATGTTTTGTATCTTCAACCATGATGAAAAGAAATCTTCAAGGAAGGGAAGATAAAGGAAGAAATCACACACACACACACACACACACACACACACACACACACACACACAAACACACACACACAATATTAACATTTTGATAAGGATTCAGATAGGCCAATTTATCTAGAACTCATGTATCAAAAATGTGCCTTTCAATCCCAATGTAGGGTTCTAATCTCTTTAGAATCATAGGGAAAATCTGACTGCATCTGAAAGTGTAAACGTTGCTACATCTCTTATAAACACACCTACACTCCATTTACAACTAATGTACTATCAATATCATAATATACTAATACATCTACTCATATCACTACTTATGTCACTACTTACACAATAGTTTATTATGTGCAATAGTATTATCATGTGCATTATCACTACTTATGTCACTATTATGTGCAATAACACTCAGTATAGAGAACAACTCCAAACCACTATTTGTGTTAATTAGTAAACTACTTCAGCAGTCATTTTATTAATTTATCTATATCCACCTCTTACTGACCACAGCATTTTGTGTATACAGAACAGTGTATTTAGTACAGAGTACTTTCAGAATAATTTTATTTTAGACTCTACATTTTATATTGTTCTTGTCTCTGTGTGTCTGTGCAGTCGTAACATATGCAATTTCCTCCGGGATCAATAAAGTTTTCTTATTCTGATTCTGATTCTGACACAGTGGTATCGTCATAGCTCCTGGAGTGAGATGCTCTTGGTTTAAAGGTGAAGAAAACCCTCTTCTGATGATGCACCTTGAAGGTGGGGTCCAAGCTCTACTGGGGTGGACACTTTAGACTGTTGAATTTTGCTCCTCTTGCTGGTGAAGATAGCCAGACTGCTAAAGTTACTGCAAAAACGCTGAACATGATGTTTGTATTACTCTACACCATGAGAGGGTTGTGTAATGCATGCTGGGTATTGTAGTACGAAAACACTGATGAATGAAAATATATAGGCTTGAATTCTGTCAGAAGCTGAGCATGTAGCATGACAAATGATATTAAAATCAACATTTAGGCCAGAATGACCTTTTGAGTGGGGTACACAGTAACAGTGGCACTTCCTAGTGCTCAGACATATAAATGCAATGCACATAACTTATTATCTGCACTGATCAAGCAGCGTGTCACTTCTCGTCCTCTCAGAGCTTCAACCACTGCTCGTCTAGAACCTCCGTTGCTCAAAAGAAGAGGAAGACATGCATCAAGATTCTTTTCAGTCTTGGACCCCCAGTGGTGGAATGAACTCCCTCTTGCAATCAGATCTGCAGAGTCCCTCGCTGTCTTCAAGCGTCATCTGAAGACCCGCCTCTTCAAGGAGCATCTTGGTGACTAACTAGGCCTCTTGTTATTGGTTACTGATTTCTTTTTCCCTATATTTATTTAAAAAAAAATCCCTCAGGCACTTACCCTCTTAACTCTATGTTTTCCTTACTTACGCTTTAACCTCTCACTTTTCTTTTTTGACAGGGTTTGTTAAGGTGTTTAACTTAGCTTGCAGTAACTTGATTAAAAGCAGATGATGATTTAAGTATAGCTTTACAGGTATGAAGAACAGATGTGGACTACTTAAGCACTGATGAACGTCGCTCTGGACAAAAGCATCTGCTAAATGCCGTAAACGTAAACATATAGAGGCACATATTTTACTCTCCAGTATCAGAAGCAAATCAAGTTTCTCAGACATTCCAGCAATTAACGCAATGAATCTGAGCAGTCAAGACTGCAGCAGGGCTAAAACATTAAGTGCAATATCTTATTATTATGTGCAATAGTCACACCATGTGAAATATCACTACTTACGTCAATATTACTGATCTAATACTGATCTCTATGACGTGTAATAACACACATCTAACCACTAATTTAGTTATTATTTAGTAATTCACTTAACTGTAAGTTATCTATCTATAGTATTTCTACCCAGCAATTGTGTGTATAGTATAGTGCATTTCACATTGAGTATTTTTGACAGATTTTTACTGAATTTATTTAGACTTCATATTTTATATTGTTCTTTGTGTCTGTGCAAACATAACATAAGCAGTTTTCTCCAGGATCAATACAATTTTCTCATTCTGATTCTGATGTTGTGTTCCAGTTTACTATCATCCTTTATTCTTGGGGTCAATTTGACCCCAGCACTTTAAACCTCCAGAAAATTGTTGAAATTAAAATTGTTACCCAAGTTTATGTGTTTAGACACTTGATGTTTCTTTGTTGACCCCCTAAATAGAGCTTTAAATAAAACGTACATGTACTTAAACCTTCACAGCAGGAAATATCAAAGTTCTGGTGAAAAATATGTTTCTCTGCCGCATGTCATATGATGAAAATTGCATATTACAGTTCCCTCAGTATCAGCAGAAACCACCAAAACAAATGTGTGGAAAATGTTGATTTTCTTATATTTTAGAAAACGGCTAAACCAGCCTGGAGTCAAACTGACCCCAAAGAACAATGATGTATAGAATGTGTACTGGACATTGACAACATATTACTTTGTTCATTTTGTGCTCACCCAGCCCTTTAAAATACGAAAAGTCATTTAAAATGAAGCAAAAAGTCATGTCAAGTTCTATTTAAAGACAATAAACGTTGAATGGGGTCAAATCGACTCCAAAGGCAGTAGGAGGGTTAAGGTAATTAGACTTCCGTTCTGTTCATGGAATAATCTGTTACGTTGCTTGAATGGAGAGTGAGTGAATATTGTTTATGTGCTGTATTATTTATGGGCGGTTGGTGACCTGGTGGTTAGAGAGTTGCCCCTGTGATCAGAAGGTTGTGGGTTTGAATCCCAGGACTGCTAGTGGCACCACTGAGGTACCCTCGAGCAAGGTACCGTCCCCACACACTGCTCCCCGGACGCTGTGTTCCCAGCTGCTCACTGCTTCACTTGGTGAATGGGTAAAATGCAGAGAAAGAATTTCACACTGTTCACACTGTGTGCTGTAGTGTGTTCATGTGTGACTGAAAAGGCCACTTTACTTTACTTGGAAATCTCATCCCCTCATTATTAATTTCATTCCCTCATTATTGCATTCATTATATTTTTATTGCACAAACACTAAGTCACTTTCATAAACCATTTTGCACTACTGATCTGCTGGTACAGCACACAAAATCTTACACAGCAATGTCAGTGTTACAGGTATTTTGTTACAATAATGTTCTTGTTGTGAAAGTGTGAAGTGACCATTCTGTCATACGTGAACACAGCACACAGTGTGATTAGCACGAAATTCTTCCTCTGCATTTAACCCATTCACCAAGTGAAGCAGCGGGCAGCCAGGAACACAGCGCCCGGGAAGCAGCGTGTGGGGACGGTACTTTGCTCAAGGGTACCTCAGAGGTGCCGCTAGCAGTCTTGGGATTGTTGCACTATTGTTATTGTATATTTAAAAAATAATCTGTTGTGTTATTATGTTTTATTCTTCTTGTTGCACTGAGCATGCTAATGACAAAAGAATTTCTCTCGGGATAAAAAAAGTTCTTTCTTTTCTTGTCTTATCTTTATCACAGCATTTTTAGTGTTGTTGTGCTTGCAGCACCCTGCACAACCGCCAGACGGCGCTAAATAACTAAATACTCTCAAGTCTATGCTGATTCTGTTGAGGCCTAACCAAACCACAGAACAACCACAGCCACCAAAAACAACCACTTCAAACCTTCTGAACACCCACCCTTACGCCCCTCACATGAGTCATTAGCCATAAAACTACAGTTTAAAAAACCACAAACGTTTCCTGTGTTTAAAAAGTCTGTGCAGTTAAACAACAATAATAAAAAACTTCACTAAATGGCCCATAAAAAGAAACAACTTCTGTCATGCAGCTAAAACATCATTGATGTCTGCAGTGAGGATTCAGGCTCTCGTTTAAATGATTATCTTTGGCCATAAGAAGTGATAGTGAGATAAAAAAGAAATTCAGTATTCAATATTAATATTCAGCTCAATTTAGTTTAACTGGAAATTAGATTTGGCCACAAAACAGCTGGTTGTAAGTAACATACATTGTTTATTATAGAAATAAATCTTCAATCTGCAAAAAAAGGCCTAATTTCCAGAGCCCACCACGTGAACCCTGTTTGAACCCACTAATCCTCAGCCTAACATCTGAAATGAGATGTTTTACATTAAAAACACTGCAAATACAAACATTTTACCCAGATTATGAAGCGTCTGTGGTGTATCTGCTTAATTTAAGTCAAAAGTGTGTAATCAGGAGCGTAATTAGACATTTAAAACGCTTTAAATGTAAAAAAAATGTGTCCATCTGCATCGCCTCGCTGGGCGTGTCGACCAATCAGAAGCGTCCGCGGTGAGTCAGCGATGAGAAGGCGCGGAGCCGTCCCTGTGCCCTGATTGGTCAGACGGGCTGCCTGATTAATACGTATTGTTGTGACGCCTGGTCGCGCTGGATCGAGCACCTTGCGGTGGATTTACAGCCATTGAGAAAAAGGGGGCTTTTTTCTCTGCTGCTGGTCATGGTGGAGTAAGTGCTGCAAGCGGCTGGATTTTCTGGAGAACTAAAGAAAACAGACCCTCGATGGGCATCGCAGGGCAGGTGCAGGTCAGAGGAGCCCCGGTGTGAGGAGCTTTGTTGGGATCTCGTTCCAAACCAACATGTTTGTCCCGGTTCTCGCGCTCCTGTGCCTGGGTTTGTCCGAGGCAGCGGCCACTGGAGCAGATCCAGCCCTCACCCCCACCCTGCCTCCACTAACCCCGACCACGACCACCTTCTCCCCCCGGGTGACCACCATCGAGCTCCCCACCACGGACCCCACCACCCCTCGGCTGTTTGGGCACCAGAGGGCTGGGCACAGCATGTCTGACAGAGCTCCCCTCACAGAGGATGGCCAAGGTGAGTGTGGATGTCCAGTCCTCATCATCTCAACATCTTCACATATGCTGAAGACAAGGCTGCAGCTCCTCTGCAGCACAATGGCAGGCATGATCTTATGCACAGCCTTTCATTGACATCGAACACCATCATCACACAGATTCCCCCACAGCTGGAGCTGCAGGCCCACAGCCTGTGTTCATGCTATTCATCAGGGATGCAAGGATGGACTGGTGGTCTTCTTATATCAGTCTTTTCTAACCCAGCCTCTTCCTATCCCTTCCGTCTAACATTCATAGTAAACATAGCCACAGTCTGGTCACCTTGTTTGGCCTGCCCCAAGGAAACCCCCAGCAACTGGAATTCCTAATAGGCCAAAATAACCTGTAGATTACATCATGAAGCAATTACGTCCCTCAGATTTGGATTCTCGCCGGAGATCTTTATTCACTTTGGCCTTGAGCGTGCTGGCAGTGCTAATGAACCTGTCACCATCCCGTAGCCGGGTTATATTCCTAATTCATGATCTGCAGGCTGCGCCAGTTCATGGAGTGCTCCAGTGTTTTTCCACCTAATCTTGATTAATCTCAGCCGTAGTGTATGGTCCATGACCTCACGTGATGACCTCGCTGTTCAGCCTATAGCAGCCTATAGCAGTTTAGCTCTGCCCATTTATGCTGAAGTTATACAAAGTGTTTCAGCCAGTGATGCAGTGCTGGGCCAGCCAATCAGAAAATATGTTATTTATGTATTTCTGCTTTAAAAACACAGGTTGTTAAATTCTATGGCGTAAAGAGGCATTGAAAATGATGTAAAAATGAATTATGATTCATAAAACCATACAGATATTTGAAGTCGATCTCAAAGAAATCAAACAAATAGGAGGATAAAGGCCTCTTAAGAAAGAGTCCAAAATATTTGTGTTCTTGCAAAGTGCATCATTAATAAAAACTAAAAAATGCTAATTATATTATAATAATACTAAAAATAAGCACAATGATGCACTTTATGTATATACACTATTCAGCTGCAGCTCATAACTCATAATTGTGCGTCGTTAGAAAAGCTTAAAAATACAAAAAACATCTAATGCACTGAAATGATGATTACAAGCGAAGAAACAGGACAGTTAAAAGAGAAAGAAGATTAAAGCGAATGACTGGTCACTGCAAATGTCTATTGTGGTGAAACTAAGGGAATAATGACCCCCAACCCTGTTGCTGGTGCTTCTTTGACCGGAGCAGGTGGTAAATTGTCCATTATAATCCAATGAGCCTCTTTGAGCAGTCTAAAATGAAGTTCTTTAACCTAACCTCTATCTGCTGGGTCTGTAGGACTATTCCTTTAACTTCCCTCAAGTTAACAGTAGCCATTTGGCAGCAGTTCTGACCTTCGCTGTCTCAGATTTGGAGCAGCCTTAAAAGAGGACGTGTTTACCATTCGAGCTGACCTCCATCATGACCCTGACCTGAACCAGGCTATTGTTCCCATTAATGAGGCCATAATCTGGAGACAATAGCAATAAAAGTGTAAGTATGGACTCGGACTAAGCCTGCTTTTGTTACCAGCTTGGGGAACCTTCAGGGGCGTCATCTCGTAACTTCTGCTGGACACTTCATATAGAAATGGAGCCGAGCGTGATCAACGTCAAAGAGCCAATGCCAGCTCCTCCCACTTTTGTGAAATTGTCAAGGCTACATAAATAGCATTTGTGCACATACAGACTATGAAAAGGCGGGTTTCAGATGTTTAATGTTGTCATGAGAAACAAGCGTCACCCGTCTCTCAAAACAAAGGCTGCTCCAGTTGCCAGTTATAACAGGTTTCAACCATAAACTGATAGACTGATAGTGCTCACAGGTCCTGATTACTGTTTTCTGGCCATGTATGTGTCTGTAATGTCATTTCATTAGTCACAGGACATCATACTGTGTCGTTCATAAGATAGGTATACAGGAACCATGCTGAACCTAAATTGTACTGCGCTGGCACGAAAGTTGTTACACACTTTGATTTTCCAGTGTATCTCAGTCCGGTAACGGTGTTTCTGATGTGCAATTCTTTCAACACAGTTTATGGCCGGTCGTCGTCCCAAAACTGCGTACATGGAGTGGAACCAGCAGAAAGTTTTTCTGTCAGAAAAAATGGCCTCTTTCTAAGAGCGTGTGTTGTCATGACAACAGTTTTTGACCAATCAAAAAGTAATGAGACAGTCAGCTCGGCTGCAGTCCGCTTTTGGCCCTGCTGTCGAGCAGCTTGGGTTCGGCTTGGGTATGAGTTGCTTTATTTATAATGGAAAAACGTTTGTGTTTCTTGTGCCAGTGGAAAAGAGGCATATGATGCTTTTGTTTTGTGTTAAGTAAGGGCTGTCACAATTGCTTGAAAAATAATAATTGATTACATTTTTCTTTTTCAATGAATCAACTTGGAGATTACTTTGCATTCTGAAAGATAAACAGGGAATCCGCAATTAACTGTAAAGCCATGTTAAGCAGACTAAACATTTTCCACAAGGGGGAGCTATTTGCACTGCTTTCGGGCGAATCACTGAAAGGGAGAAAACCCACGCAAGCAGGATTGCATGCACGCCTACGTTTGTGGTTGCAAAGCTCATGCTTGAAATAAAATGTTTGGTGTTATAAATTGCTTGTATATGATTACTTAATTGATCATTGAAATAATTTGATTATTAATATAATCGATAGGGACAGCTCAACCGATCTGAATGGCTCAGGCTAAACTCCACCATTAAATGAACGCTGCGTTAAAGGTTAAAAATCAAACGTACACATTTTTAACCCCTTCTAGATGTAGTTGACCAGCCTAGACATGTTTGGAGTTCAAATTTCACACCTTTTTTTACATATATGAGGCTAATGTTGCTAACAAAGACAGGACATCGACCAAAGACACATTTTAATTAATTAATTGTTATTAATTGACAATTGACAAGTCTGCCTCACATTAATGAAGATCTTAATGAAGGTTTAAGCAGGCTGAGGGAAATTTTGGTGTTGTTTTTACAGGACTGTTTGGGTTACTGTTGACTGTTCTAGTGTATGTTAGCAATGTTAACCTTGTAGATGCAGTTCTTTACTGAAGAAGTAGCACTTCGATGATAAAAATGATGCTTATTGACTACTTTTGGGGTAAAATTGGATAAATCGATTTTTACTGAATTTTTACTTTAAATAGGTTCATGTGAGGCAGATTTTCAGGCACTCCTGGTTTTTAACTGAATCAGTAAATTTACTGAATTAAGATCGTATTTAACCGATATATGGATTTTGTGAATCACTACACATATAATTAGGATTGTACTGATACCGATATTGATACTGATGCTGCTTATCAGTACTGATACTAATCAGTACTCTTATTGATCTACTCTCTATAATTTAGTGTGAAAATGTAAAGATGTAAGAAGATTCAGGAGTCATTTTATTGTGATTTTTTTGGGGAAATAAGGATCTAAACTGTATCCCGAGTTTCCTGTATATATAATGAGGGAGGAGCGTTGCTACAAATGTTCTGATCAACAAATGTGAGTTGGTGATGTGCAGAGCGCCGCTCCTGTTTCTCCACTGATCCGATCCAGCATAGACCGTTTGAAAATGCAGCTGTGTTAGAATGCATAACACTGCAGAAACACCGATAGCAGTACCGTTTATCCAGGAGATTCTCCGGATTTCTGTCAGAAAATGGGACCAATTTAGTTCTCCATACTCATCCCTACCAGTAGTACTCATGGCACTGTAGCCCAAGACCATTGGATGTTTTTATGTGAAATATCTGACAAAAAGGAAAACGAAGGGACTTTAATCAACTTCAGGTGAGGTGCAACCAAGAATCAGAAAAGACCTGCTAGGAAAAAAAGGTCACTCACAATGTCCCTCATTCCCCCACATGTGGCCAGAAATATCTTAAATAAAATGTTTAAATAAGTGTTAAGTGCTGTTATATTTAGTGAATTTTGCAACTTTTTCCCTGAAGGCCTTTAACTGACCTACACATGAACAGCTGTGCATTCACCCCCCAACCCCCCCGTTCTCTACTTATTGTGTGTGTGTATGTGTGTGTGTGTGTGTATACACACATCTCCTTCACTTATCTCCCTGATCTAATGAACAGATGGGGGTAGTTACCTTCTTGTGTAAACAAAGGAATTTTAGAACATGCTTGCTTACACACACACACACACACACACACACACACACACACACACACACACACACACACACCACAATGTTGTGACGGAGAGAGCACGTGTTTCTCACGTCTTTTTTTATCATAACAGTTTTTCAGACAGCACTGGAAATCTCCCTTTACCCATTTAAGGCTGTCACAGTTTCTCGATTATAATAAAGTACTTATTTAAAAAACAATTCATATATATTTGTAAATAGATTTAAATGGTGATTTACTCACAGAGTGATAAACAGTGAATCAGCAGGTCATTATAAAGCCATGCTCTGTATTTTTAACTTTCTCCACAAGGGGGCGCTATTAGTTTGTCTCGTATGACTCCCAACTCTGAAAAGAGAGTTCAGATCTGCTGTTTGTCAGTTGTGGAGATGAGTCTGATGGAAGTTCTGCTCATCTGGACAGCAGTAATGATGTGGAGTTCATAACTGAAGTCTTTGTTCAGCCATGTGTTTTCAGCAGAATTTTGACTGCTTTACTGAACTCAAAGCTGAGTTCGGGTTCCATCGCTAATAAAACGTGTTTGGTAGCCTCATTTTACAGCCTGTATGAATCAGCTAAATCCACTATATTCTCATCCACTCAGCTACATGGACCCAGTGAGATCATGTGGGGGTCTAATGGGTTAAATAAAACAATTTCTTGATTAATCATCAAAAAATGGGTAGATGGGTAGTCGAATACCAATATAATCTTTATTGTACCACAGTTAGTTCTGACCTCACCATAGTGTTGGATGAGAGGCATTCAATGAGTACCATAATGACACTCCAACCGAATCTCTTTTAGTATCAGAGTCAGAAAAAACTGGTCCCTGAGGTGGAGAAAAGCTTCTAGTGTTTAGAAAGATGTTTCTCAGAATGTAGGAAAGCTTCTCGACTGCTGGAAGCTTCACTCAGTGTTTCAGTTTCAGTTTGTGTTTTTATTTGGCTGGAGCTGATGACGTTCCGTTGAATGCCTCACACAGATATAAACTGTGGATCGGCTTCTCTCAGGCTGTTCACTGATCAGTGTGTAGATTGTCTATGTTTGGACTAGACTAACAAACTCGATGTTCCCAGAGGTAGTTAGATCTCCTTCTTAAGTGTGTATGATGGTTGCGTTTTTCTAGAGCGGCACTAAATCTGAACTATATATCTGCAGGGATTGTAAATCAATTTTCTCATTACCTTTGTCATCAGCTTAATCTAATTTAAAAAAGTCAGAAACTGTGGTGTACTACCCCCAAGGTCGTACTACACTACAGGATATTTACTTTGAGGTGTTGATCAACAGCAGCACACGTCCACAGCACCCCAGAACCGATCCCTCATGGTCTAGCACCATCACCTTATTTCATTATCTCATTTATTCACTAAGTCACTTTTCATAACCACTTGCACTAATAATCTGTTATTTTATTATATCTGGTATAGTTTTAGTTACAGTTATTTTCTACTTTGCACAGATTAGTTATACAGTTATAATACAAACTATTAGTCATAGTTATTTGCTACTCTGTT
>JBBPCZ010044219.1:0-13162 GCA_037974445.1 Brycinus macrolepidotus
GTACTGTCCACTTTCTGCCGTGACAAAGCAAATTTCCCACTTGTGGGACTAATACAGGTTTATCTTATCCTATCTTATCTTATCACACTAAACTCGGGCTGCATCTGAACTGAGTGGGCGCCCTGCAGGACACTCAAGAGCACAACACATACAATCAAGAAACACAGACTCACAACACTGTAAAACAATTTTTAACAATTTGTGCAACTGTCGAGCCTTGTGAAACATCAAAATAACACCAGCAAACGACCCTGCCAAACTGCTGTTTTGGTTACGCGCCTTTAGAAACCGTCTTTATGGAGTAGTTATAGTCCCCCCCCCCCCCTATTTTCATTTATAACTACTATGGCACTGTAACCATAGCAACCAGGTACAACAATCATAATCTTCCTGTTGAACGAGTCAAAGTCAAACATGTGACACCAGCATCGAGGTGAACATCATGTCACTGAGGAGATGTTTAGCTGCTCTGTTGTCATATAGTCCGGCACAACCGGGGCGGATACATGAACAGCTCACAAGTAACGGATTGTTGAATTTTAATGTGGAATGCCAGCACATGAGCAAGAAAACTCACACAGCAATGAGCAGAACTGTTAAAAATCTAATTTTCCTAATTTCCGTAATGTCCCTGATATGCCATGTTTCTACGGAGGCCTGTTTCTAGGCAGATTTGACTGTGTGTTAGAAAGCTGTGTTTGCCCAGTGGACAGTCTCTGCCTCGCTGCCCATCAGAACCTCTGCTGCTGTGAAAGTGCACCAGTGACCTTTTCCTTGGGCAAAGCTGCAGGACAGAAAGGACCGGGGTGGGGGGGGGAGGGGTTGGGGGTGAGCTAGGGTGCACGATCCACCACTGCAGCTCTTTATCGATTTATATTAGACCCACCTCCCTTAAAGCAGCCAATCAAGCGATCCAGCGTGTGGGAATGTTTATCAAACTGCATGTGGACTGTCCTCTCCACCCACAGGCCTAATCTGATGGACATGTCTCCTTTTGGCTTTTATCAATTGATTTGTAATTTAATTAGGGATATAATTACCATGGCCATATTCAGTACAGCCTCATTAACCTGTGAGACTCTCATTAACCCTTCAGAAGCCTGGAATTATTGCTGAACAATATAAATGTAATTAGGCCTACTGTATATAATTAACCGCACAATAGTTCATGTGTCACTAGGTGGTGGCTATGGTCGTTCTTAGGGGTTTTCTAAGGGCGGTTCTATTCCAGGTAGTTGCTAAGGAGCTGCCAGGTAACAGATGGTTGCTAAAATGCTGCTAGGGTGTTGCTAAGAAGTAGTTGAAACATTGCTATTTGGTTGCTAGGGTGAGTTGAAGAGTACAGTTATACATTTTGCAATGATTATTGCACAAAAGCTTCAAAAATGGCTCAACCAGTCAGATTTTACGACCGGAGCTATACATTTTGTAATGCTTACTTTAAAAAAAGCATCAAACATGGCTCAGCCAATCAGATTTTTGGACCAGAACTCTAATGAATCATTCATATGCAGTTCAGCCAATCAGATTTGTGGGACTGGAGTTGTCTGATTTATGAAGTGTGTTAGCAGGCACACAACAGGAGTAGGACTGAAAAAAAAAAGGAACAGTAACAACGGTTTGTTGTCTCCTACATGCTTTTACCGTCTGCCAGTGAGCTCAGGGCTGCTGTCCCGGGGCAGCAGCACCTGACGGGAGGAGCATTTCCACGATGTTTTTGCAGTGGCAGGAAAACCACTGCTCTGGGGTCAGCCACAGTGAACAAATGTGAACGCGCTT
Organism: Brycinus macrolepidotus; assembly: GCA_037974445.1. Classification (NCBI taxonomy): domain Eukaryota; kingdom Metazoa; phylum Chordata; class Actinopteri; order Characiformes; family Alestidae; genus Brycinus; species Brycinus macrolepidotus. Next base: position 1,780 of record JBBPCZ010044219.1, read on the forward strand.
TTCCCGGCAGGCATAAAAGTGTGTGTGTGTGTGTGTGTGTGTGTGTGTGTGTGTGTGTGTGTTTGTGTGTGTGTGTTGGGGGGATGGGGGGCATAATATCCCTCATTATTCCTCAGCCAGACAGTTATCTCAATCAGTGGAATCAGGTTTTAGGACCAGAACTATAGATTTTATAATTAGTATTGACCAAAAGCTTTAAAAATGGCTCGGCCAATCAGATTTTAGGACCAGAACCACACATTTTAGAATGATTATTGCACAAAAGCTTTAGAATGGCTCAGGGAATCAGATTTTAGGTCTGGAACTATACATTTTGCAATGATTACTGCACAAAAGCTTTAAAAATGGCTCAGCCAATTAGATTTTAGGACCAGATCTATAACGAATCATTTTAGGACCAGAACTAAATATTTTGTAATGATTATTGCACAAAAGCTTTGACGATGGCTCAGCCAATCAGATTTTAGGAGCAGAACTATACATTTTGTAACGATTATTGCACAACAGCTTCAAACAGGGCTCAGCCAATCAGATTTTAGGACTGGGGGGGGGGTGGACTGGGAATAATATCCCTCATTATTCCACAGCCAGACAATAATCTCAGACAGCAGAATCGCACCACGAGTTTCCGATTGCCAATTACGGCCACAATCTCAGCGCTTGCACTTCTACCTTATTTGTACTCCCCCTCCCCCCGCAGCCAAATGCAGGCCCACCGGGAACAACCATCACAAGGACCCCCAAATTACTGGCCTGAATCACAATCGCAGAGAAGCAGCGGGTTAGAGAGAAGCACACACAGAGGATCTCTAAGCAGAAAGAGTAGCAGGGCAGATGTTAGATGTGCAAGAGAGAGAGAGAGAGAGAGACAGAGAGAGAGAGGCAGAGAGAGAGAGAGAGAGAGAGAGATGCTGATGCCTCCGAGGCTGTGAACAGAAGAGGAGGCAACAAGCAGCGCAAGCTTTCATTAGCAATTAAGGTTAATTAACAGATACATCTTCTACTGTGACTTTCGGTGTGTTTGTGTGTGTGTGTGTGTGTCTGAGTGAGAGAGAGAGAAACTGAGAGAGAGAACACGAGAGAGAGAGACTGAGAGAGAGAGAGAGACATAGAGAAAAAGAGAGAGAATTGGAGACCTAGAGAGAGAAAGAGAGAGAGGGAGAGAGAGAGAGGAGAGAAAGAGAGAGAGGGGGAGAGAGAGAGAAGAGAGAGAGAGAACTAGGAGGGGGGCTAGAGCGAGATAGGGGGACATAGAGCGAGAGTGAGAGAAAGAGAGAGAAGTGCAGGGAAGAGAGACCCAGAGAGAGAGAGAGAAGCTGTGAATGTTTTCAAAATACAAATTTCAAAATTTGTATTCAATCCATCATGAAATGGTCACAGACTGTAAAAAGCAGTGGTATGTCAGAGTGAAATAACATTAAATACACACCAAACTGTCAAAATGCACACAAAGGGTGTCAAAAATGTGCCATATGAGCCATGCTGCATCCTTCATAACCAGGTTCGCCAGACTGAAGAACCATTCAAATGTTAGAGAACCTCCACATAATGTAAAGGTTCTACACCATGGCCCCAGCAAGAACCATTAAGGAATTTCTATTATATGTAGCCATATGTAGCTATATGTAGTTACTGGGAACACCTACTTTGTGCTTCAGCTCACTGGCCACTTTATCAGAAACACCCAGCTTCTGCATCCACTCACTGGCCGCTTTATTAGAAACACCCAGCTTGTGCTTCCACTCACTGGCTACTATATCAGAAACACCCAGCTTGTGTTTCCACTCACTGGCTACTATATCAGAAACACCCAGCTTGTGTTTCCACTCACTGGCTACTATATCAGAAACACCCAGCTTGTGCATCCACTCACTGGCTACTATATCAGAAACACCCAGCTTGTGCATCCACTCACTGGCCGCTTTATTAGAAACACCTCCCTTGTGCTTTCACTTACAAGGTGTATAGTTCGAGGCTGCTACCCATCTGTTGCTGCCCAGCCCCTCCAGCTCATTCATCCTTGGTCATTTTGTGACCACAGGTGTAGGAGGGGACCCTCTGATGCATCCCATAATTACAGTTATTAGCAGTGATTAAGAGCTTTAACCAAGCTCGAGTGCCAGCTTTGCTCTCAGTGGCAGCAGGAACACCCGCAATCAGCCATCAGCACTCGGAGATCTGCTGGAGCAGCGCAGCACTATTTATTCGCGGCGCTGCATGTGCAGTGTGTGTTCTTGACGGATGCGGTGCAGTAATTGAATATGCATTCTGCCCCGCACCTCTGAGAGAATGCCGTGCCAGTAACTTGCAGAACATGAAATTCAGCGCGCGAATGCCAAGTACAGAGCGAGGGCGGAAGGCGAAACGTGTAAAGGCCCACGCGAGACACCAAGCTGACAGTGAAGTTTCCACCGTTGATCTCCTGCGTTTCTCCAGCACCTTTCTGCTGTGTTCCAATGTCCAGCTTCCGCACCTTTGGCAGTGAGAGCCCTCCAACATGCTTTAATGGAAGAATCTAACCCCTATTCCAAATGCAGTCCAACACCTGAGACATGTCTGGAATGTACTTCTTTACTTTCACACTGGAGCTACGAGGCTAACGCAGCTAACAAGCAATGCAAGCTTATGGCTAGCATAATGCAAGCCTCGTGGGAATGGGGGGGCGATACTAGCCTGCCAAAGTAGTTGAGCCATGTCTTTTCTCCTGTTTGAAGAACAGGGTACTGTAGTCGTGCAGGTCAAGTTTACAGTCATTGAATGGCAGCGCTCCTATCCATTGGCACTGAACATTCTCAGATTTATAGATAGTGACTGTCCTCTCCAATGGCGTCATGCAGCGTCACATTAATAGTGCTCTAGCCCAGGGGCACTGGTGGGCATTAGGGGCTCGGGCGGAAGCGGAGGAATGGAGGTTGTAGTTTGGCAGTTTTGGCAAAGGTTTTGCCTGTTTACCCTTCATAGGTATCATGCATACGCCAGTGGCTTTGATCCAGTGGTGTTGGGTGTTTTCAGATTTACAGGCAGTAATTGGCACTGCTTTGATCCAGCGGTGTTGTAGAATGTTTCATGACCCCAACCATGAACCCCTTCATTGATATCATGCTTATGATGTATCACGGTGGCAGCGCTTTGATCCAGTAGCATTATGTGTTGTCACATTAATAGTATTCTAGCCCAGGGGCACTGGTGGGCACTAGGGCTGGGGTGGTGGGGGAGGAGGGGAGGTTGTAGTTCGCCAGTTTTGGCAAAAGTTTTGCCAATTTTTGGCCAAACTTCTACTCATAACTGTCCTTTGTAGAATGTTTGGTGAATCCATGACCCTAACCATGAACCCCTTCATAAGTATCATGCATGTATCATATAAAGAGCTGAGGGGACGTACAGTACTGTGCAAAAGTCTTAGGCACTTGGAAAATTATATTTAGAACCTGTTTAGCTGAGCAGTACATGTTTTTAAAAGCTAATGTTAGAATATCTATGCAAATTATATTAATACAGTAAATAATGAGTTTATGTATGTCTAAGTATTTGCATAATCATTCCCAGACCTTCTCATGGAAGCCCAGGATTATGTTGTAGTTCTCATCAAATACCTCAAACACCTGGTTCAGCTCAGTCTGTACTTCATTAGATTAAATCAGGAGCTGCTGATGGAGTTTCACAAATCCATGTAATGTAAAGTGTAAAGTAAAGTGACCATTTTGTTGTACGTGAACACACCACAGCACACAGGGTGAACAGCACAAAATTCTTTCTCTGCATTTAACCCATTCACCAAGTGAAGCAGCGGGCAGCCAGGAACACAGCGCCCGGGGAGCAGTGTGTGGGGACGGTACCTTGCTCAAGGGTACCTCAGTGGTGCCACTAGTAGTCTTGGGATTTGAACCCACGACTTTCTGATCGCAGGGGCAACTCCCTAACCACCAGACCACCAGCTGCCAATGGCTGGGTGCACTGAGTAGAAATCTGGAACCGAACCTGTGTTCTCCTAACCAACTCACAAAACTTCAAGTACTTCAAGTATCGAATCTTGACATTACTTAATGCTTTCTTGTTTGTTTATATTAATTATAATGTTAACTTGTGTATTTGCTGCCTTACTGCTCAGATATATGGCCCTAAACAGTTTGCACATGAGCCTAACACTTTAGCACAGTACAGTACGCGCCCATTACATGTAGCTAAATTAGCCTCACAGCTTCTGTGCAAAACTGATAAAGCAAACTACTTGGCTGATCTTCTGAGTTTGGGATAAGAGTGAACCCGTTTTTTTTTTTTTGTTGCCAGTTCCTTCTGCTTGAAGAAGTGCCAAATTGTGGTGTGGGATGCATGACTGCAAGCTCATATTGGATTCGCAGGCCTCGGTTTCTGAAACACTCCAGACAAGCAAATGGAGAGAGTGACACTTCCCACATCCGCTGACCCCTGACCACCAATTAAAGGCCGAGGAGAAATAGCTCGGTGCAAATGGCCAAAATTCCCAACAGCTTTTGCTTATTATCCTCCCAAAAAGCAGCAAAATATCACAAGTCTCATTCCGTTGTAATTGCATGTCTGTGGCGGAAATTGTAAGCGCCCTGTGTGCTGCTTTCTGGAGCGCTGTGCAAAATAATCCCAGCAGCAGATGCAATAAAACACTGACTGACAGGTCGTCACATATTCTCTATGCGTCCACTGAAGACGCGGGGGACTTTACCGTGGCTTTGTGGGCGCGAACCGTTAGCCCGCCAGTAATAAGCGGTGGTCTAGTGCTGCGCATACTGGGTGCAGTGTGACTAGCTGGGTAGAAAACACACATAAATAACAACTACAGCACTGGTCTTGAGCCACCCATCTTTTCTTCATATTTTGCTTCCAAAGACCCAGACTTTTTTAATGTAGTCTTGAGGAACAGTTCTCCAGGCCGAACCAGTGAAGAAACAGGTGCAGATGATTCCAGATGATCAGGCGGTGATCAATATACTGGTGGTGCGGAATGCTGAGTGGTTGGAACACCTTTATCTAGGCTCCTTGTATCTTTAGGCACTTTGCAGCCTGTCACAGTAAAACATTTGTTCCCATTTCATTCATTTAATCCACTCAGTATTCCAAAGATAAGAAAGTTTGAAAGGCATCAAATACCATTTTTGCACTGTATGAGGTCAGCTCACTATAAACTCTCAGAACACTTTAATGGTAGTTTCAGTGTCTGTTATTTTCATTATTAAAACAGAACAACTGACAAAAAATGCTCTGATTTACAAAAAGGAGGGGATGGGGGGGGGTGAAGCGAAAGAAAGAAAGTGAAAGAAATGGAGAAAAAGAAAGAGAGAAAGGGAAAGGAAGAGAGCAAAGAGGGAGAGAAAGAGAGAGATGGGGAGAGAAAGGGAGAGAAAGAGAGAAGGGGAAAAGAAAGGAAAGAGAGAAGGGCAGAGAAAGAGAGAAGGGGGAGAAAGAGAAAAAAGAGAGAGAAAAGGGGAGTAAAAGAGATAGAAGATGGAGATAGAAGGGAGAGAGAGAGAAATAGAAAGAAAAGAGTAGAAAAAAGAGAACAAATGGAGAAAAAAGAAATAAAGGCAGGAAAGAGAGAGAGGAGACGGAAAAAGAGAGAAGATGGAAAAAAATGGGTTGGGAAGAGAGAAAAGAGGGGTAGAAAAAGGAAGAAAAAGAGAATGAAGAGGGGAGAAACAGAGAGATACAGCGAAAGAGAGAGAGTGAAGAAGGAAATCAAGAGAGAGAGGGAGAGAAACAGAAAGGGAAGGGAAGTGAGAGGAAGAGAGAGAGATGGAGAGAAAGAGAGAGAAAGAGAGGAAAAGAGTGGAAAGAGAGAAAAGAACACAGTCGGGTCACTGCCATTCAAAGCCACAAACACTCTCTCTCTCTCTCTCTCTCTCTCTCTCTCTCCATCTCTCTCTCTCTCTCTCTCTCTCTCTGTACAATGGAGACCTTTTTCTTCACACTACATCAAATCTGTCACTGCGGTGGAACACGCACATGCGCGCACACACACACACACACACACACACACACACACACACACACACACACACACATCCTCCCAAAGTCAGCTCTCTGAAATCACCCTGGCACAGAAAAACAGCCGTCATGCCCAAATGCATCTGAGATTTAATGAGGAAACACTACTAACGATCTTCAAACTCACATAAACAGTTAAGACAAAAAGTAATTAAATCTACACCAGGAACAAAACCTGAAAAACACTGGCATCTAGTTGATACCAGTGATGGAGGAGAAACTCCTTTTAAACACGACATATTTCACTTATTAATTTCTTCAAAACAGCCTGTCACTCACAGAGGAGTCTTAACTTAGCAGGGGAGCTTTTTTAACAGTTCTACTCGTTGCTGTGTGAGTATTTTTGCTTGCGTGCCAACGCTCCACACTAAAATTCAACAATCTGTTATTCTGTATAGTGAACTGTTCTCGTATTTGCTCAGGTTGTGCCACCTGACTGCAGCACAAAAGTAACCAAACATATGCTCAATATTACGGCAAAGAAGGGGACAAGCCCTTTTAATGGCCCTGACCTGAGAAGAAACCCTGGAGGAGCAGGTGTCTACAGATGTTTTTCCATTGATTTTAATGAAAATCCATTCTAAGTAGTTGTAGTTTGTCAGAAATTCCTCGCACTTTCAAGATGCACCATCAAATGGAGGGTTTCCAGGTCTTTAACCCTTAGAACACCAGTGGCACAGACCCGTGCTGGAAGTGGAACAAATGGTAAATTGTTATCATACAGCAAAATACCTTCTTATATGGAAGTCCCCCCAGTTTGTGTTGATGCTCGAGGTGTCAGACGTCATGCTGAGCTTTGTTTGATGTTCCTGTGTCACGTAGAACCAAAGTTACTGTAATTTAAAAAACATGTAATAATAAAGAACCGCTACTGGGGTTTTAAAAATGCTGTCACACTCAAATGCCCATAAAGAACAACAATGTCCAAATGTATTTTATTTTAGGTCTTAGAAATAAATGGAAAAAACACAAGATCTTCGAACCCGGGAGAACTTTCAGGCTAGTCTCCGCCTCCAAGTGGGAGGGGAAAACCCGCAGAGGGAGGGGGTCCGGAGAGCGGCTGAGCAGCGGCACGGCGAGCGTGTAGGAGAGCAAACACCAGTTTTAGACTGAGTTACACCGTTTATATTTGGTGAAATCAGATTTTACTAATATGCTCCAAGGGTTAAACCACTCTAGAAGCTACTGGGGGGGGGCACCACTACAGGAGGCATGCTCGCAGCAGAGGTGGAGATGTTCCCCTTTTTAAAAAAGTCCTAATTTAGAATGCAAAGGGGAGAAAGAAGATGTTTCAGCAGGAGGTCAGAGATGGAGAGTGTGGAGGAGCCTGACTGTGACGCTGAAGCGAGAGAACGTTTCAGGGCCGCTCGGAAGGCCAACGCGATCAGACGCTCTTCCGAAGTCACCCACAGTGTCACTTCTGCTGAAGTGACCTCTATAAATGCCACTGTGGGTGTGTGCATTTGTGTGTGTGTGTGTGTGTGTGTGCGTGTGTGTGTCCACTCCTTGGTTATGTGAGAAGAAGGTCGGCCTGCCGCAGATGGTCAGAGAGGGCCTTCGCCCCAGGTGAACGTTCACAGCTGACAGAAGAGGTTGCGGGAGGTGACGCAAGCACAGACACACACACACACACATACACACACACACACACACACACACACACACACACACACGTACAAAGTTCGGGTGGACCCATCTGTCTGGAAGAGGAAGAAGCCTCATGTGCTGGGTTACCTGGACGACGGATCAATTAGTCATACACACATACACACACATGGACACAGACACACCCACACCCACGCACTCTCACACGCACACATACATACACACACTTCTTTTTCTCTTGGTCTTTTTTTCCTCTTTCTGTCTGTCTCTGTTTTTTTTGTCTTTCCTTCTTTCTTTGTTTCTTTCTCTCTCTATTCCTCTTTCTTTCTTTCTTTCCTTCTTTCTTTCTTTCTTTCTTTCTTTCTGTCTTTGTCTCTCACCGTTTCTGTCTCTGTCCCCCCACTCCTATTTTCTCTCTTTTTGTCTTTTCTTCTTTCTTTCTTCCATTTGTCTCTCTCTCTCTCTCCTTTTCTCTCTCGCCCTCATACCCCCCTCTCTTTTTGTTTTCTCAGTCTCTTTCTTTCTTTCTTTCTTTCTTTCTTTCTTTCTTTATCTTCTCTTCTCTCTCCTTCTCTAATTTTGCCCATCCACTTATTCTTTTCTCTCTCCCTCTGTCTTTTCTCTCTCCCTCTGTCTTTTCTTCTTTCTTTCTTTCTTTCTCAGCTCTTTATCTTGAAGTGTTGTAAGCATCCCCACAGACACTCACACTGTTTAGGCCTTGCTGTGTGTGGTCAGTGTAAAATGGGCGGCCGAACCTTAGAAGACTGTTTAGACCGGTAATCAAGTTTGCATAATTCTTCATTCATCATAAGTGCAGTCAATCAAGGAAATATTGTTCCTTGAGCTGCATAGCATCACAAACAAATGAACGTCAGCAGCCTCCACTTCACATAGACGAGAACCCAAATCAAAATCAAACCGCTCAGCAAAATGAAGCCATTAAAAATTACAGAGAATAACGACAGCACTTATTCACTTATAAACCGTCGAGACCTGCTTTCATCCACAATGTGAAGAAAATTAAAGGGCCCCTGTTATGTAAAACCTGGTTGATACATTACACACAGTACTGTGAAAAGACTTAGGCCCCTATGCAAATTGTTTAAATCCATTTTTCTCAGCATGTGATAAAGTTTCTTTCAGCCAAAGTTAACATTAGAATCAATGCAAACAAACAAGAAAGCAGGAAAAAGTATCAAGATTTGTTTTGTTTGTTAAAAAGTGGTTGATATTTTGTGCAGAACACAGGAGAACACAGGTTCGGTTCCAGATTCCTCCTCGGTTCCTCCAGCCGTTGTTTGGATTTGTGAAATTCCATCAGCAGCTCCTGATTTTATTTAATGAAGGACTGATTGAGTCAAACCAGGTTTCTGATGGAAACTACAAACAATACTGGGCTTCCACAAGGAACACACTGATATACTGAACATAAAATCACAATTTACTCAATTATGTTATTTGCACATCTTCTTTTTAGTTTTATTTGGTATATTTAGTAATATTAAAGTGAAACAATACTCACACTCTCCCTGGAAAGCAGCCCCAGCCCATTATTCCTCCTTCGCTGAACTTTACAGATAGTAAAACATGATTCATTACTCCAGGGATGTTTCCTTTACTCCATCAACGACGAGTTTTACAACTAAAGCTGATGCTTGGCATTGCGTATATTGATCTTAGTCTTGTGGGCCATGGAAACCCATTTCATGAAGCTCCTGATGCCCAGTTCTTGTGTTGATGTTGCTTCTAGAAGTGGTTTGGAACTCTGTACTGAGTACTGCAACCAAGGATAGGCCATTATTTGCTTGGTGGCTAAGCTGCTGTTGCTCCTACTTAATTTAATTTCAAAATAATGGCACTTACGGTTGACTAGCGTGGTTCTAGCGGGGAAGAAATATCACGATTTGTAGCAAAGGTGGTATCCTGTGGTATCAAGCCTGTCTGGAATTTTGGCATGGTTCCAACGCTAGAACATTCATTAATATCCAATGTATTGCGTGTGTAGACAGCTTATTGATCGGATGATCAGGGGCTATCATTTAAAGATTCAGTTTTTGTGGTTGAGTCGCCTCTGTAAGGTATGGGGAGAGAGAATCTTGGAGCAAGCATTGTGACGCCCCGGCTACAGCAGCTGAAAAGCGACAAACGCGAAGCAACAAATCAGTCCTGCTAAGGAAAAGACACCGCAGACTCATAAACAGCCTTTAAGACACTAAAGCTCAGGTCAGTTATGAAAAGAAAGACGTGTGTCACTGTTTGTTGTGAGTTTGTTTTTAAATAATCAGCCTGTGAACACTTGTTTTAGTCCTGCGAGTTAGCTAGCAAGCAGTATAAGGAATAGGGTGTGAATCCCTCAGTACACTCAATAATTCGGAAGGGTGTCCACATACTTTTGGCCAGACAGTGTCCAGGGCATTGAAGCAGCCCTATAAGGATAGCAGTACTAGTGTTTTGTGTGTGTGTGTGTGTATGTGTGTGTGTGTGTGTGTGTGTGTGTGTGTGTTCAGTTGTCTCTCCCTCACTCTCTGAATTCATTCTGACTGACATACAATGGATTGTCTCAGATGTATGCTGAACCTTTGAGTCACGTAATTATTACTCTCACAGTTATTGCCGGTTATTACGCTCTTTCAGTCTGTGTGTATGTATGTGTGTGTATGTGTGTGTGTGTGTGTGTGTGGTTCAACATGTCAGCCTGGCTATCACTGCAATCAGGCTCGCTCCTGGCGCTGCTGAAAGAAACCGCTCATTAAGTCGTTTGAGTCGCCTTCGTGGAGAGAATGACTAAAGTAAACACGGCCGAGCCTTCGAGGAAAACGAGCAGAAACGGCAGGGGAAACACTGCTAACGCGCCTACGGAGGAAACTCCGACGAGGCTCATTTTAAGGGGCGCTAAATATAACGAGAGGGGCTCGGCCCGTTAAACTCGTGTTTGCGTAATCGAGCTAATTGTAATTGTAGTCTCGAGTTCAATTCGAGGCAATTGAACCGTCATTATGTGCAGCAGGACATTTGTCTCACTGGACTCAGGATTCAAGATTCTTTATTTGTCACATTACAGTATGTAGTGAAATGTGCCCCTGAATCAACCACAACACTGTGCAATAAGGTTAATAAATAAATTAAATTAAAGAGAAATTTAAAAAGGCTAAAACCTCAAAATTGAGATACACAGAGATAGAGAGGCAGAAGAGATACAGTGAGGTAGAGAGGCAGAGAGGCAGGTGAGGTACAGTGATGTAGAGAGGCAGGTGAGATACAGTGAGGTAGAGAGGCAGAGAGGCAGGTGAGGTGCAGTGATGTAGAGAGGCAGGTGAGATACAGTGAGGTAGAAAGGCAGGTGAAATACAATTAGGTAGAGAGGCAGGTAAGATACATTGAGGTAGATAGGTAGAGAGGCAGATGAGGTACAGTGAGGTAGAGAGACAGGCGAGATACAGTGAGATAGAGAGGCTGGTGAGATACAATGTGGTAGAGAGGCAGGAGAGATACAGTGAAGTAGAGAGGCGGGTAAGATGCAGTGAGGTAGTGAGGTAGAGCAGCACATGAGATACTGTAAGGTAGAGATGCAGGTGAACTACAGATGCAGGTGAGATACAGTGAGGTAGAGAAGAAGGTGAGATACAGTGAAGTAGAGAGGCAGGTGAGATACAGTGAGGTAGAGAGGAAGGTGAGATACAGTGAGATAGAGAGGCAGGTGAGATACAGTGAGGTAGAGAGGCAGGTGAGATACAGTGAGGTAGAGAGGCAGGTGAGATACAGT
>JBBPCZ010044258.1:0-13161 GCA_037974445.1 Brycinus macrolepidotus
TTTTATTTATATAGCGCTTTTTACAACCAAGTTGTCACAAAGCAGCTTTACAGAGACAAGGTCCAAGCCCCTAGTGAATAAGCCAAAGGTGACAGAGGCGATGAAAAACTCCCTCAACTGGAGGAAGAAACTTCGGGAGGAAGCAAGACTTAAAAGGAGAACCTATCCTCCTCAGGTCCAACTGGAGAGAAAGAAAAGAGTCTTTATGGGGATAAACACCAAGAGAAGGCCTTCATGAACGAGCTTATGTGATTTCAGACCCTGTAGGACACACTGTTTTCATGTAAACATGGACTAAAGGTCCTCATAAAGCTAAAAACAGTAGTAACATTCATCTTCAGGCCTGAATTTTGTCTGTCTGTGTTTATAAATGACTGAGTCGTACTGTGTCAGAAACCACATTAACAAGTCTATTACAGATCGCTGAACAACTGAACAAATCTGAATGAATTATCAGATAAAGTGTAACATAACTGTGTTACATAACTTCCATCACATTGGCCCAGATTTTGTAGCTTCAGTGCGAAAGTAAAGAAGCAAAGCTGCCTTGAACTGATTCATTATTTGGAATAACTGGGGTAACGGTGTAAACTGGATTCTTTCTCAAACTATTGCTTTAAGAAATGCCTTAACTCTTAGAATATGAGCGACACGGATCCATGTCAGAAGTGCAACAAATGGTAAATCATCATCATGCGGCAAGACAACTCCTTATATGGAAGTTCCCCCGGTTTGCGTTGATGCTCGAGGTGTCAAACGTCATGCTGAGCTTTGTTTGGTGTTCCTATGTCATGTAGAGCCAAAGTTATTATAATGTAAAAACATGTAATAATAATAACCACTACTGGGGTTTTAAAAATGGTGTCACATGCAAATGCCCATAAAGAACAAAAATGCTCAAATTTCTTTTATTTTAGGTCTTAAAAACAAACAAAAAAAAAAACAAAAGATTTTTTAACCCGGGAGAACTTTCAGGATAGTCTCTGCCCACAAGTGGTTGGGGAAAACCCAGACGGATGAGTACAGCAAACAGCAAGCGCATAAGAGAGCAAACACCAGTCCAGTTTTAGACTGTTTTTTAATTTATGAAATCAGATTTTACTAATACACTCTGAGTTAAGGTGAAAGAATCCAGTTTACACCGTCCCCACCTAATTCCAAATAGTGGATCATTCCAAGACAGGTTTGCTTCTTTTATTTGGCTTTGGAATAAGGGGGGGGGGGGGCTGTGTAAACTAATTTTTTTTTTCTTTTAAGAAATGCCTTAAGGTGAAAGGCTGGGGTTTAGTAACTCGGTTACGCAGACAAATCATGTGCCGTGACTCATCTTCTTATTCTGATAATGGAAGTTAAATGTCATGAAGATGTGTCATGATGCTGAATCATTACAGCAGGTCCTGTTTGTTCTAAGAGTCTCAGCATCACCGGTGGCTCTGCGGACGACTGTCCCTGACATTGTGGCGAAAAACACCTACCCATGGTTTCTGAAGTTAAGGAAATGGTGATAATGTGTTGCAAAATCCATCTAATGCTTGTGTAGTAATGTGTTTATTAGGAGTCAAATGGTGTTTCTCTGTGTTTGTCTTCTTCTGACTCATGGACGTTTCTTCCCCTCTGTCACTCTTTATTCAACTCATCCACTGGTTTTACATAAGAAATTTCCTTAAAGGGCCCATATTCTTTTGTATTTTTACTCACCAGGTCCACTTTTAACATCTGAGTGGATTTATGTCTTTAAAGACATTTATTCTATTTATTCTGTACCTGAGCATTTTCCAACTCCTCACCCCTGTCAATAAAAAGGTGTTTTTGTTACAGTGCCTTTCACACTAATATATGACCTCTGTTCTTATTGGCTATCCTGTATGGTGACACTGTTCTGATTGGATGTCCTGTATTGAGACTCTGTTCTGATTGGCTGTCCTGTGTTTTAACTCTGTGTCATGACTGGTCGGCGGCCGCTAGAAGCCGCCGTTGGACCCTTATAGACTCCTGATTTGGCTGCTCAGCTGCACTGTGTTTATCTTGTTCCACATGGTGGTTCCCCATTGGTTGTGGTCACTTTGGATTCCCCTTTTAAGCTCCCCCTCTTCCCCTACCCAGTCACCTGACATACCTCACTCTTATGTGGTGTTTGCTTACCTGTGTGTTTTGTTGTCGGCCCTCGTGCCAGCCTTGGTTTTGTTTGGGTTAATAAAGACAATGCTTTATATGGAATCCCACGCCTGTGCCTCACTCCCCACAAGGTACGCACACGCTCCCGTGACACTCTGTTCTGACTTGTGTCCCTTATTGTGCCTCTGTTCTGATTCGCTGTCTTGTATTGTGACTTTGTTCTGATTGGCTGTCCTTTATTGTGACTCTGTTCTGACTGGGTGTCCTGTGTTTTAACTCTGTTCTGACTTGTGTCCCTTATTGTGCCTCTGTTCTGATTCGCTGTCTTATATTGTGACTTTGTTCTGATTGGATGTCCTTTTTTGTGACTCTGTCATGATTGGCTGTCCTTTATTGTGACTCTGTACCGATTGGCTGTCCTTTATTGTGACTCTGTTCTGATTGGCTCTGTTCTGATTGACTGTCCAGTATTGTGCCTCTGTTCTGATTGGCTGTCCTGTATCATGACTCACTCAAAAAGCGGTCCTGTATTGGAAACACTCCTTATAACTTCAATGCAAATAGGTGGGGCTTAACTGCTATAGGCTGCATAGGTAAATACATGTAAATGTGTAGGTTTTGGCTGACAAAAAGCAGCTTTTGCCACATATCAGGACAGTATGGACTGGGGAGTGAATGGTATGCTAACTTTATCTGTGTTAAGGGTGTAATATTTCCTAAAGAGCTGCAGTTAACTGGTTGTGATATCAACCTTAGTGCATGCATGACATGAATCAGGTTAGAAAAGGAGGACATTAACAAACAGTATCAGAGCCGTAAACGGATTGTGGTCAGAATAAAGGGTCAATTTTAGTCCCCTGAGGTACATACAACATAATTGTACCTTTAAAGGTACAACATGGTCCTTAGGGTCCAATTGTGTGTCCTAAATGAATTTTAAAGGTTCATGTTTCCAGGGGAAAGACTCATTTTAGCAACTCCTTACATTTACATTTACAGCTTTAGCAGACGCTCTTATCCAGAGCGACGTACACTAGCGCTCAAGTAGTCCACATCTGTTCTTCAAACCTGAAAAGCTATACTTAAATCAACATCCGCTATTCAACTAGGTTACTGCCAGCTTAGTTACACGCCTTTGACAGATTGTCAAAGAAAAGTCAGAGTTTAAAGCATAAGTAAGGAAAACATGGAGTTAAGAGGGTAAGTGCCCAAAAGTTTTTTTTATTATTATTAAATATAGGGAAAAAGAAATTAGTGAGCAATAACAAGAGGCCGAGTTAGTCACCAAGGTGCTCCTTGAAGAGGTGAGTCTTCCGATGACGTTTGAAGACAGTGAGAGAAGAGGGAGTTCATTCCACCACTGGGGGCCGAGACTGAAAAGAGTCTTGATGGATGTCTTCCTCTTCTTTTGAGCAGCGGAGGTTCAAGATGAGCAGTGCTTGATGCCCTGAGAGGATGAGAAGTGACACACTGCTTGATCAGTGCAGATAAGTACGGAGGTGCAAGTCCATTCTTGGCCTTGAAGTCAAGTGTTAAGGATTTGAACTTTATGCAGGTGGCCACAGGGAGCTAGTGAAGGTTCCTTAGTAGAGGTGTGGTGTGTGAGAATTTTGAAACATTGAAGACTAACCTCGCAGCTGCATTCTGAATCAGCTGAAGTGGTCTGGTCGCCTTCAGTGGGAGTCCAGCCAGTAGAGAGTTGCAGCAGTCCAGTTTAGAGATGACAAGAGACTGGACGAGCTTCCGTGGTGAGAAAGGGTCAGATTCTCCTGATGTTGTAAAGAAGGTGTCTTCTTGTCCTGGATATGTGGTCAACCTGCGGCAAGAATGACAGATGTTCATCTAGCATGACACCAAGATTTCTTCCCTTCTTTGAAGGGCCGATAACCGAGTTCCCAAAAGAAACGGTGAGGTCATGACTTGGTGATGGACTTACTTTGATGAAGAGAAGCTCAGTCTTGCCAGGATTCAGCTTGAGGTGGTGGGGGGCCATCCAAGAGGAGATGTCAGCCAGACAGTCTGAGATGCGGGTTGAGACCTGATCATCATTGGAAGGGAAAGAGAGAATAAGTTGAGTGTCATCTGCATAAAATGGTAGGAAAAACCATGTGAGGCTATTACATCCCCAAGAGAACTGGTATATAAAGAAAAGAGAAGCGGTCCAAAGACCAAGCCCTGTGGAACACCAGTGGACAAACTTCATGGAGCAAACTGGGAGCCTTGCCATGCTACCTTTTACTTCCGGTTGTCAAGGTAGGATGCAAACCATTGGGAAATCCCAAGAGAAATCCCTAGCTTGGAGTGAGTAGCCAGGAGGTTCTGATGGTTGACCGTATCGAAGGCTGCAGAAAGGTCAAGAAGAATCAGAGCAGAAGACAGGGGGGTTGATCTAGCTGCATGAAGTTCTTTGGAGACGGCAAGTACAGCAGTTTCAGCAGAGTGTGCAGCCTTGAACCTGGACTGGTGAGGGTCCTGAAGCCTGATTTGAGAAAGAAAGAAGTTGAGTTGGTTATAAACAGCACGTTCCAGGACTTTGGAAAGGAAGGAGAGAAGAGATGCCGGTCTGTAGTTGTTGACATATGAGGAGTCCAGCGTGGGTTTCTTCAGAATTGGTGCGACCACTGCAGACTTGAAGGCAGATGGGACATGACCAGTCATCGCAAGTCCGCATTTCTGCATCTTGTCATTTGGAAGATTGAAGTCCCCGAGGAGGATGAGTGGGGAGTCATCATCTGGAAATGAGCTCCGGAGGACATTCAGTTTGTCAACAAAGTTACCTAGAGGGCCAGGTACGCGATACAGGACAATGATATGGAGCTGTGCCAGTAACATAGTGCAATTCAAAGGATGAGATATTGAGCAGGGAAAGACTGAAAGGTGTGAAATTCCATCTATGCGAGAGAAGCAAACCTGTACCCCTTCCTCTGTCTGTAATGCGGGGAGAGTGAGAGAAGGAAAAGGCAGGGGAGAGAGCAGCTGGCGTAGCGGTGTGATCCAGGACTCGGAGAGGGCCAGGAAGTGAAACAAATGGAGAGACGCCTGTCCAGAGATGAAGTCAGCTTTCCTGGTGCAGGATTAACAGCTGGGAGAGGTTACTGAGATTTCTACCCCACCAATGGGGAATGTATCTTCTCGGGCTGTAAGATATATGAACAGGTATAGATGTGAAGCACATTTTCTGTAGTGAAATAGAATTGTGAAATAGAATAGAGAAAAAAGGAAGAAAGGATACTTACCCGAGTGTAAGAGTTGGAAGTATGAGGATCCCTTCTTGAAAGTGCGATGCGGATCATTAATCAGCAGAATGCTGATTCCATTAATAGCGGAATGCTTCACCTTCTAGGAGAGTGAAAGCCACACCCAATACTTGACACCCTAATTACCTCAGGCCACCCTAACACCAGGTGAATATTGTCTGACTAATAACAATGAAACTAACCTAATTCTCTACAGCATAAACACACAAAGTAGCTGTTTAGAACAAGAGCAGTCTAAGGGCACAACAGATAGCAGTTACAGTTAAACAACAGAAGAAACTCAAGCTAGCTTACCAGATAAAGAAGTAGACACCAGCAGCACAAACCTCTTTGTAACTTATAATGGAAAATTTAAATAAAAGCCGGGAGTCAGGAAGTCTAAGCAGCTTACAAAATATAAGAGCAATGGAAAATGCCACAGTTACGTCACCTGACTCAAGACTCTGAAGACTAACCCCTGAAAGGACCACCCAGCAATCGCAGGCTGGAAGTCACAGCTTTTCTTGTGTGGAAGTTAGCTCACACAGGCTAATTCAGGGGTTCAATTGTCCCATTTTCTTTGCTGATTAATGATTTCTTGCTAACTTTCCTGTCTCTCTTCACTCATTCCTGAAAGAGGGTCATAAGAGACCTGGGATTACAGGCTGACGACCTCTGGTCATTCCTCGGCAATTGGGGAGGATCATGGGATGTCAGGTGTCACTTGTAATCTTTCTCTCACACACACATACACACACATGTTGGTATTACTGTGTTTGTTAGGATACTCCATTGAATTTAGTACTGTTAGACTATACAAGTTATCATTCATTGACCTCAGTGACCAAAAGCTCTTAATGCTATTTTAGTTTTTCCTAAAAAAAAGTGTAATTTGTGGTGAAAAATAGCACATTTCTTTGTGAGGACCCTCAAAATGTCCCGACTTGTACACATTTACCAGTATTCCTATAATTATGGGGACATTTGGTCCACACACACACACACAGACACACACACAGACCGGAGGCTGATGCTTTGAACTGAAGACTATTTTATTCATCTATTTGGTCAGATTTTGCGTTTATGATGCAAGTTCAGAAAATGAACTGTGGTTTCATTAGGAAGTGCAAGTAGTTTCCATCACTAACCACTAGATGTTAGTGTAGTGTAAAGAGGAATTTGATTCAGTTTCATAGTGTTCATTAAGCGTATATGAGCTTAAACCAAGACGATTACATCAACGATGACCAGTCTGACCATCTGAAAATCTTAATCAGCCATAATAACCAAGAAATGATAAACTATACTTAAATGGCTACAATCTACCAATAGCGTCACAATTTTAAAAGGGACAAGATTCAAGATTCTTTATTTGTCCCATACATAGTTATACAAATACATGTAGTGAAATTAACCCCTGAGTCAACCCTTAAGGCAATAAAGTGTCAAATAAATAAAATTAAAGAGTAATTTGGAAAGGCTAAACTAAGGTCATAAAAATATACAAACCATACATGAGTTGTATTTTTACACTGGGAGAATTACTTTCACCCATTCTGCAGTAAATAGAAACCAGTCTGCTACCTGGTGTGCCACCTCTGCTCTGACCTCACTGACCTGACCTCCTTCTTACGTTTCCCTCCAAGCTTTAAATTCAGCATCTGCTGCTTTTCTCTCTCCATCTACCTCCTGCTGTTACTGCTGTCATACATCACCATGAAAACAGGACAATATCCAAAGACCTCTGAAGTTCAGGGTCAATAATAAGGACCTTACTGTTTATTTTCCATCTATTTAACCTTTGTTCGTCCTAGGTTAACGTCTCTGTCACAGGTGATCCAAGAAGTAAGCCCATAACAATTAATAAAATAATTTAAAAAACATATATACATCAAGAAATATAATAATCCCCATAAGTCAATGAATATATGATGCTGTAACATACTGTAACAACACTGATGATGTGCAGCTATTAATATTGTTATTACATTGATTGAAGTTTACATAAAATTACATCAGCTGGTGGTCTAGTGGTTAGGGAGTTGCCACTGTAATCAGAAGGGTGTGGGTTCAAATCCCAGGACTGCTATGAGCAACACTGAGGTACCCTTGAGCAAGGTACCATCCCCACACACTGCTACCTGGGCACTGTGTTCCCGGCTGCCTGCTGCTTCACTTGGTGAATGGGTTAAATGCAGAGAAAGAATTTTACATTGTTCACACTGTGTGGTGTGGTGTGTTCATGTATGACAAATTGACACTTTACACATAAATCACCTTTAACTTCACTAGAACAGTGTATTACCCTGTTTATCTGTATGGCCTATTTATTATAAGGCTTATTATTGTTATTATTATTATTATTATTAGTAGTAGTAGTAGTAGAAGTTGTTACTGTTGTTGTTGTGGTATTATTATTATTATTATTAATATTAGTTTGTTAATAACTATTGCTATTATATCATCTGATAAAAGTGATGTAAAACATCACCAGTTGGATAATATTTTGTCTCCACGTGACCCTGTCCACACCAGTATGTAACCAGTGTTCTTATGTAGGGCGTTTAGTAATAAAGGTCAATTAAATAAGGCTGCAGTGGCGCAGATTCACCAGTAGGGGGGCAAAGAGAAAAACAATATTTTAAAATATTATTTTTATAATATTTATAGTGCAGCTCTCCATGAAACGAGGAAAAAATCACGGATACACTCTAGGTTGAAAAATAAAAGAAATAATACCAGCATTAGTTCATTAAATAAGTAAAACATTTATTTAAATAAGGTGTTAGATGCATCTTAAACAAGGTTATTTTTGCTTGTTTATTTCACTAAAATAAAATGAATAAAAATACGTTTTTTAAAAAATCTACTGCGCCCTCATCACGCTTCACTGACAGTCCGCGGTTGCGTATGCGGCACGGAGCGATTTGATTAGTCCTCGCCTCTCTGACGTAAGGGGAGGTCGTTGACGTAGGAAGCGCGTTTTTGTTGCGCATGCGTGTAGACCCCGTGTTGCTGTATGTGTGTGTATGAGCGTGCGAGTGAGTGAGTGTGTGTTGGTGTGTATGTGTGTGAGTGGAAGAGGCAGAAATCTAACGTTGGTCACTAGAGGAGCAGAGTGTGGTGCTGTTCTCTGAGAGAAGAGGACCCAGATCTTCAGAGGAGCCTGAAGGATTCTCTGCTGGAGAAGAAGAAAAGGCTGAAGAGGAGAGAACTTCCACCTCGTTTCTCTGCTTGGTCTGGTGAGCCATCTGTGAACAACATCTCTGACCCCTCCGCCACGCGTGTGGCCTTTTTTCTCCTTTGCTTTTCTTCTCCAGGGTCTTTTATTTTTTTTTATCTGCTCTGAGTGATGCTCCTCTGGTTCCTCTGAGCCTTAAGGATAAGCAGCAGACACGTTGGAGACCCGACTGTGTCTGTAGGCCCTACAGCAGCTCAGGATGGACGTTCACCAGCTTTACCAGACCTTCTGAAGTTAAACATGATGTAGTGTGTACAGTACTGTGCAAAAGTCTTGACGCACCCCTCATTTCTTCATATTTTGCTTCCAAAGATCCAGACCTTGTATTTTTAATGTAGTCTTGAGGAACAGTCCTCCAGACTTCCTGAAGGACTTTCAAAGGCTCTCATTTTTAGTCCAGTCCCTGAACCTGACCAGTTTCAGAGAAATGTTTTTTGATGGTTAAGCCACACAGTGACCTACACATGAATCTATCAAGCATAACAATTCTAACTTAAGGCCTTAATCAGTGAAGAAACCGGTGCAGATGATTCCAGATGATCAGAAAATATTTGTTCCCATTTCT
The DNA here is from genome assembly GCA_037974445.1 of Brycinus macrolepidotus. Taxonomy (NCBI): domain Eukaryota; kingdom Metazoa; phylum Chordata; class Actinopteri; order Characiformes; family Alestidae; genus Brycinus; species Brycinus macrolepidotus. The sequence goes on from JBBPCZ010044258.1 coordinate 9,158, forward strand.
TTCATTTAATCTACTCAGTATGCCAAAGATAAGAGAGTTTGACAAACGGGAAATAGTATTTTGCACCAAGAAGGTGATTGAAAGCAAAATAGAAAGAAATGACTTATGCACAGCGCTGTATTTCAGGTTGCGGATGAGCAGTCTGAGATCGACTCATGGTCCAGGACCAGAGGTGGCCTTTGCTAGCCTAGACACATGGTACTGTGGTGATGGATCACTACAGCTTAGCTGCTCTTAGAGCTTCTTGAGATCATTTATGAGAACCATCTCCACAGATTTCTCTCTGGATGGTAAGAACTAATTCTGGGACTTTTCATTTCTGGTCCCACATGGTTTCAGAATCTACCCCATCCTCCAACCTTCCAGGCAAGCACTTTTTTAGCTTTATGTAAAGGTACAGGCTGAATAGTTGGCTGTTAGGCTACTAATATTAGATAACTTGGAGCTGGTCCAGCTATTGTAATTATATTATATTGTAATTATATTTCAGCTTGACAGTGTAATGTGCTGCTGACTAAGTCTACAGTCTGTTCATGCAGGAAACAGCAATAATAAGGCCCTCCTAAAAGACCCTGAATGCCACTATTTTAAATTAAATCTCTGGATTGTAAAGAACTGATGCTGGGACCTTCTGGTGCCACAGAAGTGGAAAAAATGACTAGAGATGAAATGGATGTAAAAGAATGTTTCCCCATCTGTACATATCCAGGGATGTTTAGGACAGCGTTAAATCCAAAAATAATGGACTTGGTGAGAAAAGGTCTTGGGGTGAAAGACAGTCTTAAAAGCCACGTGTTCTAGGTCAGGGGTCACCAATCAATCACACCTCCAAAGGGCCGGGGCAGGTTTTCACCAAAATTAAGCCAAAGTTCACCTGATTCTACTCGTTTAATCAGGAGGTCTCAATCAACTGACCAGTCAAGTGGGTTGTCAATGTGTTTCGCCCCACCGCTCTCCCTCCCCATAGATTACGGAGGGGACTCGACCACAAAAATTGAGTGGTCGAGTTTTTAAGCGTTCAGTGCTTGGCGCCCAATCAATCAATCAAATATCCAAATACACACGCAATACACTTGATATTAATGAACGTTTTAGCATTGTGCCAAAATTCAGTATGGGCTCTCTTTTTCGGCTATGAAAAGAATGATCATAAACAGAAAAATATGTCATATTGAAGGGGTTCTGGTAATGATATGGGCAGCTGCATTCTGAACCAGCTGAAGGCTGTGGCAGCTGGTGGCCTAGTGGTTAGGGTGTTCATCCCGCAATCAGAAAGTCGTGGGTTCCAATCCCAAGACTATTAGTGGCACCCCTGAGGTACCCTTGAGCAAGGTACCGTCCCCACACACTGCTCCCTGGGCGCTGTGTTCCTGGCTGCCCGTTGCTTCACTTGGTGAATGGGTTAAATGCAGAGGAAGAATTTCGTGCTGTTCACACTGTGAACATGTATGACAGGTTGGTCACTTTACGCTTTAAGTTTATAGAGGAGTTTGTGTCATTGGACTGAGAACCTGCAGCCACAGTTTTATTAGTAAGACTGATGAACCCTGTTCTGCCTGATGCTATATTTTCTTCTGTGGAGTCAGCTCAAGTTCTTGAGGTGAGAAAACTCCGACTTGTTTCTTTCTTGTAAATCACAGCTAGATGGGGTTAGGGGGGATGAATAAATAAAATGAGGAGAACATTCAAACTCCAGCTCCACTATTAGAAGATGCCAAAAATGGTCTTTGGAATAATAAAAATAAGAGGTGTGAATTGATTCAATTCTGCAATACATCTTGTTATCCAGATGTATCAGATGAACATGAATGGTACGTACGTTTAGCAAATTTCCCCCATTTGCCAAACGTATGTGCCATTCATGTTCATCTGACACTTCTGGATAACTAGATGTTAGGGGTTACATTAATGTCCCAAATAAACAGTTGTTGTGTCTTCAGGCAGCACTCAAATATTTTCACTTCCCCTCCAGCGTCACACGTAGGCTCTGAAGAGCTGGGGTCAGTCGAGGTCTCCTGCACTGGTGGTGTGTGCGCGCGTGTGCGTGCAGTTAGACTGTAAGACGAGGTTTACTCTACCTGTCTAAATTAAGTGTGTGGTGAATGTGGCATGAATCTAAAGCGATAAAATCTTTCTCTAAAAGTCTTATAAGCTGTGCGAACGTGAGGGATGGGAATCTCTGCTCTGAAGATGCAGCGGCTGCTTGTTTATTAGGTCTGTGTGATTGTCAGTAAAAGCTTGTTGTGGTTATTTTGTTTGTAATGGTTGTTTTGACTTTTATATTTTGTCAGACTTTCTTTCAACCCTAAGCACACTCATCACCCAGGTTTAGTCAAGTCAAGTCAAGTCAGGTCTACTTTTGCTCTGGAACACAGTGGTCCTGTCAGTCCTTATATAATTACTTAATCGCAGCTGTCTGAGAGAATTGTAATTGAGGTAACCTTGATTGTTTTTCGTGGCTGTTACTTTTCACAGTCTTGTGTTTGTTGGAATAAGCAGAATGCAAATAGTGTGTTTTCACCCTTTGGTAAATAAATGTAAATTCAAACAGAAAACAAATTTACTAAGACGTATCATGGGTCTCATGACGAAAACAAGACTTCTGACTCGAGCTGCACGATATGTATGTATCAGTGTTGCAATTATATTGAAACATATTGCAATTGAAGTATCTTTCAATATATTAAAAGGCTCATATCTTCAATTAAAATAGCTTGAAGTATTAAGGGATAAACATAGGTAGGAAATGGTCATATAAGAATAAATAATGAATTATATCCGTGGTACACAAACCTGCATGTATGTCAAGGAAAAAATGAAATAGAAGAAAAACATAGAATTGCGTGCCTTTTAAGAACACCTTACTGAATCGGTGTCTTTAACAGTTAATGATTACAATAATTACACTTTTGTTGAATTACATGAAGACCTTGATTCATCAGAACACCCAGTAACTCACCTGGAGATGTGACTGATTACCCTGTCAGAAACACTGTGATTGGTTAGAAGCTCGCTTGCATAAGGCGCCCTTTTGCAATATCAGTATTGCAGAGGCTGAATTTGTGATGATGTTTAACAGACGAGATTTTGTGCAGCCCTACTTCTGATTGATACTATGAGTAATGTTTGTTTATTTGATGTTAATAACACCTTTACACAGTGAGTGTATTAAGAGTATGGTATTACAGCTCTATCAGCGGCATTTCTGTGTACAAAATAAGTTTGATGGACGAGTATCTGTTTCATCCCTTTACCAGAAATATGAAACTGCACTTGGAACCACAGGGGACCGAACGCTTGCTCTTCATGAATCAGCACTGGGCAGTGAGAACTATTTGGTCGTTAATCAGTATAAGGCAATCTTGGCCTGCCAGTGTTTTATATTGATTGGTTTAGCGTGGATAAGCCGGTAGAAGGCTGTGATGCCTCGGAGAGCAGAACTGATGATCAGGCAGGCGAGCAGGTCTTTAGATGTGTCAGTGCTTGGCAGGCTTATAAAAGCCGGGTCTGGATTCAGCACTTCATTCTCTCTGCAGAGCAGGAGGGCTGCGTACATGCACATGTGCTCTTTTTTTCAGGAATCAGAAATAGAAGATGTGTTTTCGGAAGATGCACAGTGTTGGAATTTTCCTAGGTTTATGTAATGTCTCGGTTACTCTGAAGGTTTTTCCTCCCGCTCAGAGGATCTTTCCTTGCCTCTTTATATACATATATGTATATATAATTTCTGAAGCAAACCTGGGGGGCGCACCAGGAGGGACATGGGAGGTTATTTGAATCTATTCTTTTATATTTCTTGATAGCATTTGTTTTTAGGGGTCCAAGGACGAAGTCCGTAGGAACCCTATTGTTTTTCTACGGATTTTTATTTTTTTATTTATTTTTTTTTATTATTAGGGGTCCAAGGACGAAGTCCGTAGGAACCCTATTGTTTTTCCACGGATTTTTTTTTTTTTTTTTTTCTTCCCTAAGTAAAAGTCCGGCCAGGGCCTAAACCGCAAAAG
>JBBPCZ010044298.1:0-13159 GCA_037974445.1 Brycinus macrolepidotus
CGTTTTTTGTTTTTTGATTCTGAGTAGTTTGAAGTGAAGTGATGTGTTTTACAGAAACCTACAGTCAAACTTGCCCACAGTGGTGGTGATAGCAACCAGACATCCAAACTTTAAGTCCAAGTTTAACGCCTCTACAGGACAACCTCATAGAGAACTACCACATGAAATGGCTACAAATATGGTGACAGACGCCTGATACACAGTTCTGAGAGAAGGTTTGGACCTAAAACATATTTTAAAATCCATTCATGGTAGCAAGAGACATGTAGGGCGCTGAAAGGCCCTTACCATTATTAACATCACATATAAAAGACAGAAGACATGTGGGCTCACTTTTTTTTATCATTTTGATATATGGCTATATTTGGTTCCTATCAAAGTGGCCCATGGTAGTCATGCGTGAACACACCACAGCACAGCACACAGTGTGAACAATGTGAAATTCTTTCTTTGCATTTAACCCATTCACCACCAACGGGGGTGCCTGGAGAGCAGTGTCTGGGGACGGTACCTTACTCTAGGGTACCTCAGCGATGACGCTAGCAGTCCTGGGATTCGAACCCACGACCTTCTGATCGTAGGGGCAACTCCCAAACCACTAGGGCAAACTAGTCAAAACCTGCTACACTGCAAAAAACTAAATCCTAGCAACTCATAAAAAACTGCCAATGGAGTAAGCATATTTATGAAAATTTCTTGATTTTTTTTTTTTTTAAATAAGCAAAAAACTTAGAATAAACAATAAGAGATAAAAAATAAGAGAAAAAAGATTTATTGCCTTAGAAATTAGACCATTTCAGTTCAGTAAGATTTGGGCAGATCTTGCTGATTTTTGCTATTTTGCTTATTTAAAGAAAAATCCACAGTTTTTTGCTTAGTATAAGCACACTCATCTCATTTTCAATATCTTTTCTTTGTTTTTTTAAGTTGCCAAAATTTTGTTTTCGCAGTGTAAATTTCTCAACAACACAAAAAGCAGTGGAATTCAACCGACCAAATCCTGTGAGATTCCAGAATTCAGGATGGTCGTCACCGTAGTTTGGACATCACGGCAGGTTTGATTCTGGTCCTTCATGTCAAAGATGACAGAGATGTTGTGTTTACTGGCGAGGTCTAAGAGTTCAGAGAAGGACGGCACTGTCTGGTTACGAGCAAGTGCCTTCTCATTCTCTGAAAGCGAGGACGCTGACCAAAAAGGGTCCATCTGCATGAACAACAGAAAATTCATGTTTTTATTTAGTATAAACCTCTACGGTGTAGCACAACAAGGCAGAATCCCTGACACGCTCTTTAACCTTCAGAAACAATTCGCCTGCGTTTAAGGTCCGCAGGTCTGCCCACATGAAGTTACTGCAGTTGCTGGATTCTCGACCTGGAAAAACATCCCTCACGTTTGTGGTCCTCTTTAGGTTGTTGTCATGCATCAGAAAAGGTATCCCGTCTTTGCTAAAAAGAGAAAGAGCTATTACACAGCAAGACTACTGACAGTATTAGTTTATGCTATGTGATTTGACAGAGTCTGAGAAGGGTCTATACAAATAAAACACTATTATTATTATTTTTATTTTTATTATTATTATTATTATTACTACTATTATTATTATTATTATTACTATTATTATTATTATTATTATTAGACCAGATCTGACATACCTGAGCTGTACATCTGTCTCAAAGGCTGTGACATTGTACTCCATACTCTTCCTGAATGACATCATGGTGTTCTCTGGAGCCAACTGATCGGAGTGTGTTAAAGACATTAAAAAAGAGATCCTTCCATCAATGACTATTTTATCCTTTCGCTAAATATCTGTCACCACCTTCTCTACCCTGTCTTCACACATCTAGGTCTATTTCTAAATCACCCAGAACAAAGAATAGTATATTGTGAGGATTACATGTCTTAGTAATAATTATTGTTCTTATGGATCTCACTGAATCTGAAGAGCCGTGCGGATCAATCAGCATTTTGACTTTTTAGTCTAAGAATTACTTTGGGTACACTGACAGAGCACAATCTGGGCATGATGCCATATTGCATAAATGAAAGAACCACAGATGATTAATTCTGTGCTGTCAAACTGACACTGGTTAAAAGAATCATACTGTAACAATCAGTATGAAACATTAGTATACAATTCAGTAGAAGCATTATCAGTTAGGGCAGGATGTAGGTGTAAAATGATAGGTCATTGCATATACAGTAAAGATGGCTCTGAAAACATAGCACTTACCACAGGTGCGCCGCGGTGTCCAATGAGGGCAGGTTTTGGGGGAAGTGTGTCAGTAAGACACGGAGAACGAATCAATAGAGGACTGAGGAAAACCACAGCGGAAACTGCCACCAACGCTCCACTTATTAGGACCTTTGAAACTGTACCGGCAGAGAGACAAATGTTGGCTTGTATTCAGTATCAGTCAACAAACAGTGCTGACCTACACAAATGCACATATGGTTGTCAAATGTTAGTCCTGAGTAGTTAGTCACATTTGTGCAGGTGGAAAAAACATCCTGTATGTGATGTCACGCTTTACTTCATATATTACATATGAAGTTGTGACATATGACCCACAAAGAAACAAGGAAATGTCATGAACCTTAAATTTGATCTGGGAGACGGTTAGGAAGAAACAGAAAAGAAAAATGCATGTCCCTTTCTTACAGTTCATTCCAATATCAAGTTTCATTCTATATCAGACATTGCCATAAGTTACAGTTAAGCAGAAGGGAAGAACTGACCAGCACTCTGAGCTCTGTGGTAACTCTGAAACACAAGCCAGCTGATCATGGTGAGGGCCACCACTGCACCCAGCTGCAGAAAAGGCGCTGTGGCCTATCAGACATTGGAGATAACATAAAAAAACATTTTTAGTTACACAGCATGTATCCAGTGTTGAGATGCATATTTTTACATAAAAATGCATGTTACTGTAAAGGGTTTAGGGGTCTATACCTGCAGTGACAGACGAACGGTGCTCCATTCTTCAGACCACTTATGACTTATTGCAGCTGTGCCAAGAATAACTATAACCAGACCCAAAACCAGCAATATCTACCAAAAAAGAAAGCAACATTAACTAAGCAAGTCCAAAAAACACTTGGTGCTCCCCAACCCAGTCCTCAACCACTGGCTTTCCATATGCTAGGAGCAGGAAAAGAACAAAAATGTATACTGCAAAAAATAATATTTTGACAAGGGACATCATCTAAAATCTAGTCATTATCTAATATTTTGTTGTGATATTATATATGTGATGTTACTGAATTACTTAACTTATTTCTAGAACTATAAAAGTAGTTTTAAGCAATTTTATCTAGTGGACTTGCCTCATTCTATTGGAAGTTTATTTTGCTTGTTTTAATCAACATTTAGAAATAAGCTGAATGACTATAATGTTCTAACAGCAATCTCATAACGTAGGGATCAACAATCACATGTCTGCTAGTTCAGTTTGATCTATAGCACTTTTTCCCAAATCAGTCCCTGAGGACCCCATTAAGTTTTTAAGCTAGAAGGAGGACCCCAGTGACTGATTTGGGAAACACTGCCGTAGATAAAACAAACTAAATGAACATTAACCAGGTACTTAAACAGTTAGGGTCTGATCAACAATATATTTTAACATTAAATGAATCATATTGTCTGACTCATTTGCAATACCTTATGCAGCCAGTGTAAATCCAAAGGTTCTTTAATGGCAAACTGGAACAATGAAAAAAGCTGAAACGACCATAAAAGACCAATTACATCAATGTTGTCAATGACAATCCTGGTAGTATAACTTTTTCAGTCCTTTCTCCACTCTCACCAATAGTAGGAGGCAGTATATGGCCAATACTGCAGACACGATGATAACACTCATGAACCAGTTCACCCATCGACTGAGCACTTCAAAGGCCTTCCTTTTAAAGCAAAGTCACAAGGGACAACAAAATCAGTTTTTCCAGGTGGAGTAAATGAAAGCATTTTCTGAATGGATGAACAACACAGTATACAATTTTGGTTTTCTTTAGCATGTTAACTAAATGTGTCCTCACCAGTTGACATCATTGTGGTCATTATAAGCAACAAAACAGATGTACATCCATCCGAGCATCAGGATGGACACCATAGAGAGGAACAAGAACCAGCAGCACGCGTGCTATAGGATGTTGAAAGAGACCAAAGATGAAAGAGAAAACTGAAAGTTTCTACATGTGAAATTTACTTTCATTCGTGATAATCATTCAGGCCAAACAAACAAACGCACAAAAAAACATGTCAATCTGTTATCGAGCTGACTGTCAGTTAATAGGTTGTGTGGGTTTATTAAACTGATGCATTGAAATCTTTTGGAGGTAAAAGACTATGTGACCATAAGCTCTCTGTGCTCTGCACAAAGAAAATACATTAAAGGTATTAAATAAATGTTTAGAACAGTAAAATTACTATATAGATTACTATGTAGACCCATACAAAACATGGTATAGTTTCTCATATAGTTCACATTCATTAAAAGAAATCTGTGCTTGAAGAAAACTGTGAGGACCAATAGCCCCATGTCTGCTATTTTGATGTTTGTTAGTTTACGGACTTGTGGCTCTACTCCTTCATAATACCAGCAGTATCCACGTGAGAAATGCTTTTAAAGCCACGGATGTCCAGTCATGTTAAACATTACACTTCCTCCAAGGGTGAGCTCTTAAATGAGAATACGTTTTTTTCCTGAGGTAAAAGTAACCCAAAACCCCTTAACCTTCGTCTGGGTGCTAAATGCAACAAACAATTATATATTTGCCTTCACATGCAGGCCATTGGAGGCATGCCACCGTCTCCTCATGCTGAGTTTCGCCTGATCATGAATGATGGACTGATGAGACAAGAGGCACATGATGCCTCAAAGCGTGGCAACAAACCACCTCCAGCCTTGAGAGCTATTAAGGAGATCAAAGAAGTCCATTCCACACAAAGTTTTGGAAATCTCTGAATACGTTCCTAATTAGTCCCAATATACACAAAAGATTCTTTCTGCTCCAGTAATCAGGCTTCCAATTAACACATTTCTCACCATGACTAAAGCATCTGTTCAAGAACATATTTTGGGAAGAGGAGAAGAGAGTTTGACGATAAGTGTTCATGAAATAACACTTCAGAGTTCTGCTCTACTTCAGCAGCTCTATGTCAGTTGCAGTAATGATCTAAGCTCTATCACCCAACATCTAACACCCCTGCTGCACACTATATTGTTTTCTTTGTAGTTTCTTTCTTTGCAACTGACCAAGATGGCCAAACACTGAGATTGTCTAAATTAAATCAGTTAGTTGGTATGGTTATTGATGGTCCAGAGCAGGAAGATATTTAGAGCAGATGCAGCAAGGGATGCTTACCCTTCGTTTGTCCTCTCTCGATTGCTTCCAGTAGCAGCTGTAGAACCCTCTGAAGCAAACTCGGAAGACACTTTCCTTGGAGCGCATTGTGTCGTCTTCACAGTGAGATTAGAATTCACATTCACAGAAAAAGAAAGTTGGATGAAGGTGACTGTGTGATATATTGGTCTTGGATTTTTCTGAGTGTGTAGGTGAAATATGACTCAGGTTTCAGGTCTGTCTAGGGAAAAAGGTGAAGGAATACAGCATAAGGAGGAAACTAAACCTGTTCTTCAGTTAGACCCCAAAAAACACACCCCCTGACCAAACTGCAGTTCCATGAAGGTTTGTCAAGCCAGAACTAGTCGGCTGGTGTGAATCGATGCATGAAAGGTTGAACAAACAGATATACTTCTAGTGCCTATATTCACTTCAAATTCACACATACTGTCTTCCGACTTTGTACTTAGGTTACATAAAAATAAATTAAGTTCAAATTATTAATGCTGCAAATGAGTGTTCGTGTGCTAATTGCACCAGTTGTCATTTTAAAAATCACAAATGATTGGGAAGATTTCAGGCAACACCTAGCAGCATTGATATTTTTATGATATTAATTTAATTCTTTTAATGAAAATATCTTTTACTTTTAAGCCTTTTTAGCTACATTGTTCTTAACTATAAAATATAGTTTTATGCTTTTATAAAGTTTTGTCATGCTGAGCTTCTGCTGTGGATGCAATGTTTTTTTCTCTCACTTATATCAGTCATGCTGCCTTGTCAGGTGACCATTTACAAGAAACCTAATAAGTCAGTTTAACTGCAAGGGACTGGTTTCCACCTGCTGTCATGGCTGTTGTGAAATAAAGTGATTGTGTGGCTCAGCTTTCTAACTGTGAGAAATGTGCTATATCTACTTTGACAAAACATATACCTGTGATTGGGTTATACATTTGATATTTTTTAATACATTTTTAATAAATTAAAAATAGTAATGAGTGTCAGTTTTGTTTCTAATGCTATTTTTGTTATCTCATATTAAGTTTGTTGTAATAAAATCCTTTTAATTTAATCCAAAAACAGATTTTAAATCTCAGTATTACTGCAGAAAAAAAAAACCTTAGTTAACGAACATTTTCATCAGTAATTTCCTGACGGGGTTAACACTGGCAAGTAGCAATTATGGTAGAGGGGAAGGAATTTTCTGACTTTCTCAGGAACATTATTAAACAACAGAGCAAAGACAAACATCCCTAAGACTGAAACTAGCAGTCCTTCAAAAGCAGTTGTGGGATGACCTGAAAGGAAGTCTAGGAACAGTTACACAAAACTCATTAAACAACTGTCTCCGTTTTCACACCCCTCACAAAACACCGGTGCAAAACAAACCTCCTGACTTATTATGAAGTATTTTGGAAGTGTGAGTCAAACAAAGTCACAAAGCTGCAAAAAGCTAGTTACTTATCTCCTCTTCAAAGCTGTAAATGCCATATACGATTCTATAGCAAATTATTAAATTTATGAAACAGTGCTGTCTAAGTATTTTTTCTCAATTAATCTAGCTTTATATACAATACTGTGCAAAAGTCTTGAGCCACCCCTCATTTCTTCATATTTTGCTTACAAAGAGTGAGATCTTCTTGTATTTTTAATGAAATCTTGGAGTAGTTCTTCAGGCTTCCTGAAGGACCTTTAAAGTTGTCTCATTCTCAGTCGAATCCCTGTAGCTGAGCAATGTTTTTTTGTTTTCACACAATGACCTACGTATGAACCATTCAAGCCATCTAACTTGAGGCATGAACCAGAGAAGAAACAAGTGCAGATGAATACAAATTTCCAGGCCATTGATTAGATTACTGGTGACACTGGCTGGAACACCGTTATCTAGGAACCTTCTATCTTCAGGCACTTTGTAGTTTGTCACAGAAAACCATGTGTTCCCATTTTTTTATTTAATCTGTTCAATATGCAAAATATAAGACAGTTTGACAAGTAAAAACATTATTTCTGCACCACCAAGGTGATTCAAATAAAAAAAAAGAGACTCAAGACTCTTGCACAGTACTGCATATCTATAAATTTACCTACCTAGAGGAAGATGGCACTGCTCACAACAGTCTTTTCTTTGTCTCATCTGTTTCTTTTATGGAGATTACTGACGTCTGGCATGTTTCTCCTAACCCCCCACCTCACCACCAGGACAAATAAGGTGTAAAAGAAAAAATCAACTTAAAACATAAGTTCTTTTGCTCTAAACTGTCTAACTCTGGTAGCTGAGAGTTGAATTTGATCACTAAGTCAAGCTGCAAATATTGTACCAACCCATTCATAAGTTAAGTTTTCTTATGGCTTATCTCAAGATATGACTATTCTCTGGTTGTTCCCCCTCACTGTATATTTGCATTATCACTGGTGCAAACTTAGCAGGAAACTTGGTTAAAAGTGCAGAGAATATGTGTATGTTTTCTGTACATAAAGTGAAATGAAGTGTATATATTCTACATTGCAAAATTGTGATGGTATCAGTGGCGTCAATGGGATCAATAGAGTGATGGTATCGATTCCAGATTTCAGTAAGCAGGGATCGATCTGGGGGGCGCAGATTTTGACTTTTCACTTTCTCTAAAGTCAAAAACATACATTCTATTTAGTCTATTGTTAATATTTTAGTTCTATCAGTATTACATTACATTCATTTGACAGACGATTTTATCCAAAGTGACTTACAATACGAGGAAATACTCAAGTTTCAGGACAGTGTGAGAACCAGAGGAGAGCTCTAAGTGCTAAAAATCTTTATGGCGAGAAATAACCATGGCTTGTACCAGGAGTTAGGTGCCATACTGAGTCTGGTATGGCCTGATTTTTCTGAAGTTGTATAAGGCAAAGCGACATGACCGAGAGACAGATGCAATGTGGTCAGAGAAAGACAGCTGGTCATCAATCATGACACCCAGGTTTCTCACCACCTTGGACGGGGTGAGGAATGAAGAGGCAATTTTTATATTGATATTTTGATGGGTAGAAGTTTGGCTGGGACAACCAGAAGTTCCGTGTTGGCAAGATCTAGCTGTAGCTGGTGATACCTTCATCCATGTGGATATGTGATAGACAAGCCGAGATGTGTGCTGAGACAGTGTGGTCGTCTGGTGGGAAGGACAGGTACGCTGTGTATCATCAGCATAGCAGTGATAAGAGAAGCCCTGAGAGTGGAAACCCAAGGAGGTGGTGTAAATTACGGGCGGGCCCCAGTACTGAGCCTTGGGGGACTCCAGTGGACAGCTGATGAAATGGAGATGTTCGACCCAACCATGATACCATGACTGAACACCCAGAGTGGTAAGATTTGAACCGAGAAGGAGCTCTGCCTGAGATGCCCATGTCGGAGAGTATAGATAGGAAGATGTTGTGATCAGCTGTATCAAAGGCAGCTGATAGATCCAGGAAGATAAGAGCTGAGGACTGAGCTGCTGCTCTGGCCGATTTTAAAGTTTCAGTCACTGATAGCAGAGCCGTTTCAGTGGAATGGCTGCTCTTGAAACCAGACTGGTTTGGATCAAGGAGGTCATTCCGAGAGAAGAATTCTGAGACCTGTTTGAAGACTGCCCTTTCAATGATTTTGAATAGGAATGAAAGCAACGAGATCAGCCGATAATTCTCAACTTGAGCAGGGTTGAAGGAGGGCTTTTTGAGCAGAGGCATAACCTGAGCCCATTTGAAGCTCGTAGGAAATGTTCTGGAAGTTAGTGAGGCATTAACCACATGTATGATAGTGGGCATGATAGTTGAAGAGATGGCTTGGAAGAGCCGTGTGGGATAGGGTCAAGCAGACATGTAGTAGGATGCCACTGGACTTATGCCATTTTCTCTGCAGCCTATGAATGGTCTCAGTCAGCCACAGGTGAGGCAGGCTAGAGCGTGTTGGTTTGGTGGACATCAGACACAGACTATCCAGACACAAGCTTAATGCAGAACAGAAAGATTCTGGGGCATCATTTACCTTGAGTGAGGAAAACATGCTAAGAGGAGGCACTGGAGCAGCTATCATTGATGGAAAAGGAGTGGTAGAGAGGTTGCAGAGGTTGCGGCGGTATGAGACCTGATGTGTAGGAACAGGGGACTGTTCCAGAAGGCAGATAGTGAAACTAATTAATGTAGAGGTATTACAATGACGCAATTACCTGCACAGTTCCTAGTAAGGATGAGGTCAAGTGCCTTGCTGGCTTTGTGGGTTGGAGGACTGCAAACCAGGTTGAGGTCAAAAGAGCAGATTAAGGACATAAAGTCAGCCAAGCTAGGATTGTCAAGGTAAATATTCAGATCGCCTAGGATGAATACTGGACAGTCATAGTCAGAGATGGCAGACAGTATGGTGTCTAGTTCATCCACAAAACTGCCCAAAAGACCAGGTGGATGGTAGATGGATATTACAGAGAGTTTCAAAGGAGCAGATACCAGGATAGCATTGTATTCAAGAGAGGGATAATTATTAGGAGGCAGTAGCTGAGAAAATTTCAGATGAGTTGAAATGAGTATGGGAGAGTCCATAGTTGGTAGAGAGTGCAGATGGAGTAGCTGTGTTTTTGGCCAGATCCAGGAGCAAGAGATCAAGGGATGCCTGGTTAGAATATGCAGAGATGAAGTCAGCTTTATTGACTGAGCATTGACAGTTCCATAGCCCCACAGACAAGGATGCATGAACAGAAGCTGAATATTGTAGAGACTTCAGGTTGGTTGGGTTTCTCTGTCTTTTTGGATAGCGATACAGTCTGCAGATACCAGTGATGACGGGAATGTAGTGGAAGCACATAGCTTATCTAGAGTAATGGAAGTCGCCTTGGGTGGGTAGAGCTGACAGCAATTTTGGTATCCTTGCTTGGTGGACTCGCACAGGTAGACTTGTTGGTCTTTACCCAATTAGGTTAACTGTACACCACTGTTCACGAGTCAACAGTTTGTTTGTTGTGTGCTTTGTTTGTTTGTTGGCTGCCTTTGTCCCTGGTGGGGTTAGCTTCATTAGCTTCATTGCAATCAGCTAGATAATTCTCACCTGGAGTCAGGGAGGCCAGAGGTAATTAGTGGGAGTGTCTTACACTCACCCACAAGTATAAAGGACATACACTCCGGTGCACTTTTGGGGAAGGGATCCTCACACTTTCAACTTCTACACTCAGCTAAGTATCCTTTCTTCTCTATCCTATTTTTATTCTTCTCTGTTTGTATTTACTTGTTACTACTACAGAAAATGTGCTTCACAGCTATACCTGTTCGCATATCCTACAGGCCGAGAAGATACATTCCTCATCGGCGTGGAAGAAACCACAGTAACGTTTCTCAGCTGCTTTTTTCTCAACAGCCTTCTACAGTGGTTCATGGTGGTCTGTGGAATTGCCAATCCTGCATCAAGAAAGCTGACTTCATGTCTGGACTGGTGTCTCTCCACTCGTTCTACTTCCTGGCCCTCACAGAGACCTGGATCACACCAGAGAACTCCACTACTCCGCCCGCTCTCTCCTCTGCCATGTCCTTCTCTCACTCTCCTCGCACTACAAGCAGAGGAGGGGGTACAGGTTTGCTTCTCTCACGTAGATGGCGTTTTACGCCTCTCGGTCTTTCCCAGCTCAACATCTCATCCTTTGGATTCCATTCTGTTACTATAACATATCCAACTAAGCTCCATATCATTTTCCTTTATCGTCCACCTGGCCCTCCTGGTAACTTCATCGACAAACTGGACGTCCTCCTGAGCTCATTTCCAGATGAACTCTCCATTCATTCTCCTCGGGGACTTTAATCTTCCAGGTGACAAGTTGAAGACCTGCGAGCTTGTGATGCTCCTATCATCCTTTGGCCTGTCCCTCGGCGAGTATCCTCCGACCCACAAAGCAGGCAACACTCTCGACTTAGTATCAACCAGATCACTTCCTATGTTCAATATATTGTCCACTCCTCTACATGTCTCTGACAATCATCTTCTATCTTTCGAATTACCTCTTCAGACCTCTTCGTCTCATCACCCACGTGTAACACCTACAACTACCTGCAGAAATCTCTCCTCTCTATCTCTGTCCTCTCTCCCCTCCTCTATTCTATCTTCCTTATCTCTCCCTAACACCACTAACCCCTGTCCATCTTCAGTTGAATCGGCTACCAATGACCTTCTCTCATCTCTCCACAGCTCAATTAATCTACTCTGTCCCTTGTCTTCCAGACCGAAGCGTGTCTCTTCCCCGGCTCCATGGCTGTCTGAGCTCCTGCGAAGTAACCGAAGGGAACTGAGAGCAGCCGAAAGAAGATGGAGGAAAACGCTTTGTGGCAGTGACCTTATCTCTTATCGCTCACTTCTATCCAAATTTGCCACTGATTTAACTTCTGCAAAGTCTTCCTTCTACAGAACCAAGTGTGAAGAATCAGCTTCCAACCCTCGCAAGCTCTTTGCCACCTTTTCGTCTCTTCTTAAATCTCCATCTCTCCCTGTTTTTCCAGCTCTCTCACCAGAAGACTTCGCCATGTTCTTCGATCAGAAGATTGATGACATTAGTAGATCCTTCCCGCCAATCATCAAGCCGCCTGCCAGCCAGAGACCAGCCAGTGCCGCCCAGTTTCTTGGCCTCTCACCTCTCTCTCTCGAGGATGTCATTGCTTCTTATGTCCAGCAAACCCACCACGTCTCCACTCTACTCTATCCTGTCAAGTACGCTCCAGATGATGTCTTCGGATCTAATCCGGCATACCGCCTACATCATCAATGGCTCCTTAATAACTGGCCATGTCCCATCTGCTTTCAAGTCTGCAGTGGTCACACCAATTCTGAAGAAACCCACACTGGACTCCTCAGATATCAACAACTACAGACCAGTATCTCTTTTCTCCTTCCTTTCCAAAGTCCTGGAACATGCTGTTTATAACCAGCTCAACATCTTTCTTTCACAAAACAGGCTTCAGGACCCTCACCAGTCCGGGTACAAGGCTGTGCACTCTACTGAAACTGCACTACTAGCCGTCTCCAAAGAACTTCATGCAGCTAGATCAGCCAACCTATCTTCCATTCTGATTCTTCTTGACCTTTCTGCAACCTTTGATACGGTTAACCATCAGATCCTCCTGGCTACTCTCTCCAGCCTTGGGATATTGGGCACAGCCTGGCAATGGTTTGCATCCTACCTTGATGACCAGAAGTACCAGGTAGCATGGCAAGGCTCCCAGTCTGCCCCGTGAAGATTGTCCACTGGTGTACCACAGGGCTCGGTCCTTGGACCGCTTCTCTTTTCTCTATATACTTGTTCTCTTGGAGATGTAACAGCCTCACATGGCTTTTCCTACCACTTTTATGCAGATGACACTCAGCTTATTGTCTCTTTCCCCTCTAGTGACAATCAGGTCTCGACCCGCATCTCAGAGTGCTTGGCTGACATCTCCTCTTGGATGGCGGCCCACCACCTCAAGCTGAATCCCAGCAAGACTGAGCTACTTATCATCAAAGGGAGTCCATCATCAAGCCACGACCTCACAGTTTCTTATGAGGACTCGGTTATCGTACCCTCAAAGAAGGTAAGAAATCTTGGGGTCATGCTAGATGAACTGTCATTCTTGTCGCACGTTGACCACCTCTCCCAGACATGCAGATACCTTCTTTACAACATCAGAAGAATCCAACCCTTTCTCACCACTGACGCCTCACAGTTAATCGTCCAGTCTCTGGTCATCTCTAAACTGGACTACTGCAACTCTGTATTGGCTGGACTGCCACTGAAGGTAACAAGACCACTTCAGCTGATTCAGAATGCAGCTGCGAGGTTAGTCTTCAATGTT
>JBBPCZ010044309.1:0-13158 GCA_037974445.1 Brycinus macrolepidotus
GTGCACTGGGGCACAGTCATGCTGGAATAGAAAAGGTTCTTCCCCAAACTGTGTCCACAAAGTTGGAGGCATGGCGTCGTCCATAATGTCTTGGTGTGCTAAAGCATTAAGATTGCCTTTCACTGTAAGTCAGGGACCTAGCCCAAACCCTGAATAAGAGGTGTGTTCCAATACTTTTGTCCATATAGTGTACGTAGCCTAACTCAGGTGTGAACTTGGAGTGTATGAGAATTAAGATTGGGAGGGTTATCTGATCAAACATTTGGATCTTGGCCACAAATGACACAGTGGTGGTCCAGTTGCCTTTACTGGTTCCCTGTACTCCTTCTTTAAGGTTTTATTTTGAGATTTTGTAGTTTGCCAATAAATCATTAAATGGTCTAGCTTCTTTCTATCTTTCTGACCCATTACATGTCCCATCAAGGTTACTCAGGTCCACTGATCATTTCTTTCTGGTCATCCTGAAATCTAGGTTGAAGCACAAGGGAGGATGTGCTTTTGCAATTTTAGCCCCCAAACTATGGAACAAGTTGCCTCTGCATGTAAGGCTGCCCCCTTCACTCCCTGCTTGTACATCCCATCTTAAAACATGTTTTAATTCCCTGGCTTTTAACTCAGTTTGAGAGTTTTTCTGCTGTCTCTATGTTTGAACGGTGTTGTGATTTGTGTGCTATGACTGTTCAGCACTTCGGTCCACTGCTGTTGTTTTAAGTGAGCTTTGTAAATAAACCTGACCTAACCTGACTTGACTTGAACTTGTGGTTAAGTAGCGGGTCAGTTCTAGCAGTGCTGGTTTAAAGGTGGCTGAGTTACTGACCGCTGGCTGTAAACTGGCTGGGTTTTGGGAACTGTATCTGGCCCTGTGCCATTATTCCTCAAGTAAATGCCGCATGTGATCCAGGTTTGGGCCATATAAAACCTGCTGTGTGGGTATTCTTATCTGATTTTTCAGTCTCACATAAATACTAGTGTCGCCTCCAAATTCTTCACATCAATTAGACCCTAGTTTTTACATCCTTGGTTTTACAAAAAGGAATTAGAATCAGAATTAGGAAATTGCTTATGTTATGACTGCACAGTCACAGAGACACAAAGACATAATATAAAATATAATATAAACATAAAGTCAAAATAAAACTCTCCAGAAAATACTCTGTACTATGTGAACTATGTTGTATACACAAAATGCTGTGGTCAGTAAAAGAGGTGGTTATAAATAATATAGATAAATAAATAAAATGACTGCTGAAGTAGTTTATTTATTAATACAAATAGTGGTTTGGAGTTGCACTCTATAGTGATATGTGGTGATATCACACATGATAAGACTATTGCATATCAAAGTAAAACAACAAACCTAACTCAGTCTCAAGTCAAAAGCCATATTTGGAGATGAGACACTTTCTTTATCCATTATATTATAAACCAGGGATGTCACAATACTACTTTTTCATGTTCAATACCAGGACTGATACCTCAACCTCAAGAATCTGCTGATACCAATACCCATCCGAACCCCTCTCTCAAACAACTAAACTAAACTATAAATTTGTCTGGATGCACTTTGAATCTGAAATGGCTTTCTACTTCCTCTATATTGCGGTGTGTAAGTTATAAAATTTGAGTTTCTGCACCAATGTAGTGCACAAGTTGTCCATTATGGAATTCTGCACACATGGCTGAATGGCCAATGGCTTTGGTAGCCAAATTGTATACCATTTGGATGCAGGAGCCTGTATTTTAATTCCTACATAGTGCACTATTTAAGGGAGCAGGAAGCCAGTTGAGACAAAACTTCACTGCTTATGTGTGCTTATGCGTCCACACGGATGTTCGAATCTTGGATAAATGAACGCGCTCTGAACGTCATATGCGTTTTTGTTGCGTTTTGTAGCTGCACTTGATTGACTTCAGTGAGGCGTTACATTAGCATTCATTTGACGCAGCCTGCAGCCCAATTTGTAGTTTCGTGTATTTACCTGTGGGGGGAGTAATTATTCTGTCCAAAGTGTTTACATGTGGGTCGTCTTTGTGGATAGTTCTGCATTTAACATGAATCCAGCTGTAGTCAACGTTATTGTCATCATTACAAGGCATGAAAGAAGAGCTCAGGCGCTGCTGGAATAACAGCATTAACTGTAGAAGCCAATGGTTTAGAGGAGATGGTGGAAGAGCTGTATGTGAGGCTTTTAACGGCAGGTGAAGAAAGGTTAGTGCCAGGGTAAAATGATCGGGGAGGTGGAGGTGGGTAGATGGTGTGTGAATAGGGTGCAGGAAAGACTGGTGACTGCAACTGTGATGTTGAGTATTCATGAGACATATTCATGCGACAAGAACCATGAGACGCATTCAGTCCTCCAGAACATCAACCAAACGCCATGTAAACGCTATAGAAAACGTTGCGTGCAGCGTTTATTTGACGCCATCCGAACGCGCAGCCGACGGAACACAGGTGATGAACGCTCGTGTGGACGCTTTGATTTGCTCCAGTGAGCAGAAAAACGGCCTCGAATGCCAGAAAAACTCCAAATTCAGACGTCCGTGTGGACGAGGCCTAACTCTTGCCCTGAAACATCTCTCTTTGTGGCCTGTTGGTCAGTAATTAGTTAAGCATTTACAAGATCATTTTTCTGATGTCTGATTCAATGATTCTGTCCTATATTGGACCAATACTGATAAGCTCATTTATGTAATGCTGATGATGGTAAGAAAAATCAGTTCTTTGGGGACTGTTTTCCCTGCACACCCTGCGTGTACCTCTCTGCCATGAATGACTCTGGTTCTGAAAATTCTGACTCAGGCTTTGGAGGAAACACTAAAGAGAGTGACTGTATTTGTTTGACTATTGAGCTTGAAAACACTTTGCTTCTAGGTGTTTCTTATACACTTTGAAGTGATTATGTATGAACACCAAAAGTCAGTGGGTTAGCGAAACATAAATGCTAGACGAGAAGTACATTCAGCATGCAGCACAGCTAGCGTTCTGCTGAGGAAAGCTGTAAGACAAACGCCCATGGCAACAGATTTCAACACCCTGATGTATAACCAGAGGCTGAAAATCAAAGAAACTTCTCAGTTTGATATGGAAACAATGATCAGAATAAGGGTGAACCACTTTCATATCGGGTGTTATAGATGGCCCTGTTACAGTTGTTGCATAATTATAACAAGGTTAACAACTAAACAACAAAACCAGACCTGTTTTTGACGGACACATTGCACTGATATTCCACTGTAAATTCAGCAGTCATTTACAGTTGTTAGTCTTTCATCAAAACATGGTTCAATTAACTGAAATGAGAAGAAACTTGTGGTGAAAAAAGTGAATGTTTCAGTTTCAGTTCATGTAAACTCACATTGCATTTAAATGTGTTCCACAAATGTAGTCTAGACATCCTTTTTGCAATGCAAACAATGTTTTTGCAATCCATACGTTGTTTCTTTTTTGTGTCATAATTTCAAAATCTAATAATAAAAATCATTAACTGTACTATAACAATAATACACTCAAGGCTGTGCTCTACCATATATATTGGCTTCAGCCTCATGCCTACACTAGTGTATCACTACATAATCATGACTACTTGACTGCAGTTATTTAAGGTGACCACAACTATCTTCCACCTTCATGTTTTATTACAATGTCATATGTTAATGTAAAAAAAGAAACAAAATGAAGTACAACTAAAGTAAAAATAAAGTACAACTAAAAATCCAGGGTTCTGTCTTTAGCTACTTTTATCTACATCATTGTTTCATATTTATTCAAGAGCTTGAAAAATTTGTCCAAACCTGATGGGACCCATTTACTCATATCGGGCTCCGGCAGGTTCAAATATAATTTCTCTGTGTTGGGACGGTTCAGATTTCACATCGGTGTTCTCCCACTTTTAACAGATTTTACTCTGCATTTTATCTTTAGTTTCTCTCTTTCCTTTATTGCTCTGTTCCTTCATGACCTTTAACTAGTTTTTAATCCGCATGCTGGAGTCCCACACTCAAGCAGAATGTAGTATCAAGGTTCACAGTGCCCACATTCAGAAAATGGATGCAGGAGAGGACAGTTTAGTGCATCCAAAAATTTTTCTTCTGTGTTTAGTATGATGATGGAACATGTTTTATGTTATGAAAAACCTACATACTTGTTCAACTGTAAAATACATTTTAGGTTGGAATAAGTAAAAGTGAACATTTTCCTATATCAGCTTCATGAGCACGGCACAACATGGAGATGGACTAAAACGTCTGTGATAAAAGAACTATTCAAAAAATACATGTTTGTTAAAGCAGAATTTCATCGTAATTTAGACAGCTGATTATTAATATATATTATTATATATTATTTGTATTTGATTTATCCATGCTCTAAAGCTGTTGTCATTGCTGTGTGGGGTAATTTAACTGGCGCTGTACTATTGGGTTTTTTTTTTTGGCACGATGGCTGATGATGAGTCTGTCTTCGGATAAAATTTTCTTTTAGGTTTTCAGACTCAAAAACTGATGGTGTAGTTTGTGTTGGCTTGGCGGACCGTAGAAAATCCTACGACTGTATTCAGGTGGAACCAAAATTTCAGGCCTGATTAAAGCTCTAAGACTGCTGGTGTTAATAACTTGCATGCTTTTTAGCCCCCTGGTGAAGATAAGACTGACTGATTTGGGATTGAAAGACACAGAGAGTTTTATTTAGTACATGATAGAATTTTGGGTGCCATGAAAGTATTGAATTTGGGCCCTGAGCCCTAACTACAAATGAGAAACAAGATGAAATTACGGCATGCTTTCACAAAAAATGAAGGGTTTAACGTGCGACATCAGCCTCTGTAAGATACCGCCAGCATTTACAAAACACACAAAACACAATCAAGGAAGAACATGTTCACTCCCTGATGACTGCTTTCACCCATTTGTGCTAAGATTTCTTTCTGGAAGAGAGGCTTCTTCTGCTTCAGCTGTCTGTTTCTGCAGTAATGTTCAGCATCCACTTAGTTTATCAATGTATCCCTCTGCGGAGCAGGGCGAAAGCCCCTTTAATGATCGCCTATAGAGACTGTTCACAGACATGGCACAAATCCAGCAGGTCCAAGTCCATTTTGGAGAGGCCAAAGCTCTCCAGTGATATAATAAAGTTTATATGGGATCATCCTGTCGGTTCTCATGTTCAGCTTCAGCTGTATCAAAGCCACTCTCAACTCGGCTCAAAGCGCCCGATCAGGTTGGGTGCCCAGCTGACTCAGCTCAAGTCACCTTTCCCCATTTTTTATGTTGTTAGCTGGGCCTATAGTATAGTCCTCTCCCTCTCCCTCCCTCATAACTGTACCCCCGTCCCCATTCAGGGTGACCCTTACTGGCTCTACAGGACTAATACATACTTCTGTGAGGACACACGTTAGAAACATGAGTGGGAATTTGGCCAACACATCACACATACACTGTAGACCTTTCTCACCAATCGAGAGAGGCTTCATGCTGGTTAAGTGTCCACTCCAAACAGCTTCACTGTCGCAAAAAAAGACAGGCTATTGTCCGGGAATATTTTGGATACAAAAAGCACAAATGTACCCTCAAAGGTACAACAAGGTCTCTAAATGAGTTTTAAGGTACACTGCATTCACTTACCTCAGGCGAAATGGGAATATTTATAACTTTTTATTAGTAAACTATTTCAAAATGTAATAAAAACTGCTTTATGATATTTTATAATAACATAATAAAAACTTGTGCCAGGTGGGGTTTATGCAACAAATAAAATATAGCTGCAACAGAATATGTTGCAATTATGTTCTCTAACTATTGGTACTGAAGACGTACCCTTGAGGGTACCAGACCATCACAATGCTTGTACCCTGGAAGCATGGGCGCTGGAAGCTCTACGTCTTGAGGCCTAGCATTATGGCCTGAAACTGACCTAGCAGTGCCCCAGTGCATTACCCTATAGATTAACAACAAAAACAGATTAAGGCAATAAGTAGACAGCCGTTTTAACCCTTAGCCATGGAGGGTTCCACTGTCCTCATGTATCATCATCAGTAACATTTCCAGCCAGGACAGCCCCCCCCCCCCCAGCAGCAGCGGTCTGCTCTGTGACTCATTAGCATGCCAGAGTGCGCGCTGGGCTCCGTAATGGCCAGTAATGCTAATAGTGGACCGTCCGAGCCGCCGCTGTGCCGCAGTGGACGAGTCCAGCATGGTGAGGCCTCGCGCTGAATTATCCTCCTGACAGAGATTCAGAGCACTGCCTGCGGTTAATATGGCCACACCGGACCCCCAGCAGACCCCCAGCAGACTCGTCTGCCTGGCCCTGTCCTTCTCTCCGTCTTTTCATCCCTCTGTCGTTCTGCTTAGCAGTCTTTCCTCTACCTGTATACCTCTATCTCTTTATCTCTTCCTCTTCTTTATCCCCCCATTCTTTTCTCTCTCCTTCATCTCTCTCTCTCTCTCTCTCTCACTCCTTTATCTCCTTTCTTCTTTTTCTTCTTCTTTTTCTTCCTCGTCTTCTTCTTCTTCTTTTCAATCTTTTTCTCTCTCTTTCTTTTCCTCCCCCCTTCACTCTCGTTCTCTCTCTGACTCACTCTTCTCTTCCTCTTCTTCTCCTTCTGCTTCTTTTTCTTCATCATTTTCTTCTTCTTCTTCTTCTTCTTCTTCTTCTTCTTCTGCTTCTTCTTCTTCTTCTGCTTCTTCTTCGTCATCATTTTCTTCTTCTTCATCATCTTCATTTTCTTCTTCTTCTTCTTCTGCTTCTTCTTCTGCTTCTTCTTCTTCTTCGTCATCATTTTCTTCTTCTTCATCATCTTCATTTTCTTCTTCTTCTTCTTCTTCATCATTTTCTTCTTCTTCTACATCATCATTTTCTTCTTCTTCTTCTTCTGCTTCTTCTTCTTCTTCTTCATCATCATTTTCTTCTTCTTCTTCTGCTTCTTCTTCTTCTCTTTCACTTTTTCTCTCTTTCTTTTTCTCCCCTCTTCACTCATGCTCTCTCTCTCTGACTCACTCTCTCTCTCCTTCTTTTCCCCTTCTTTATCCCATATTTTCTCTCTCCTTCACCTCTCCCTCTATCTCTCCCTTATGAACTCTCTCATTCCTTTTTTACCTCCTTCTTCTTCTTCTTTTCAGTCTTTTTCTGTCTCTCTTTCTTTTGCTCTCCCTCTCCACCTTCACTCTCTCTCTCTCTCTTTCTGACTCTCTCTCTCTCTCTCTCTCTCGCTTTCTCAAGCCCACCCCCTCTCTTTTCCCTCTTTCCTAATAGGAGCTCAGTTCTGACGGACCCTCTGCAGTGTTTCTGTGTGCACAGAGGGAAATGGTCTGAGTGAATGCTTTGATAAGCAATCCAAACTTAATAGCTCAGAAAATGGAATTAATTGCAGTGTACAATGACATTAAAGTGTTGATCTGGCCCCTGTCCTCTCGGGCCTGCTGTGACTGCATCCCCATCCGAACACGTCGCTTCTCTTTTTCCTCCTGGCACCAAGTAAAAATAAGAGAAGGATAGAGATATTCCAGTCAAAAGTTTAGAAACGCCGACTCAAAGGAACAATTTTTACATTTTAGAAGAATGTTGGAGGCATCAAAGCTACACACATATACATGTGTGCAAAAAGAGCAAAAAGTGTCAAAAAAAATCCAAATTTGTGGTCAGTTCAGTGGTCAGGATGTGAACAAAGTGCCTTAGGGAAATTTCATATGAAATGGTTAATTGTAGAGAAACTTAATGACTCTTTCCAGTGGTGGTGAAAGGAACTTTCATCTAAATTTATATGAATTCCCGCAGAAACTGTTGTGGGTTGGTGGAATGTTTTTTGCCATTGCATAGTGGTGATCTATGTGTATACATTAATCTTACCTTTGGGGTGACATGTCCCTCCAGGCATTCCACCAAAGGCATTTAAGTCAATATAAAATACTTATATACTACTAATTTGTTTAGATTGTTTTTGTTTTTTATTGCTTCTACAATAGTAATAATAATAATAATAATAATAATAATAATAATAATAATTGATAGAATCATTAATTCATTCATTTTCTGTAACCGCGTATTCCACACTGGGGCACGAGTACCCGGAGCCTATCCCGGAGCCACGAGTACCCGGAGCCTAGTGGGCGCAAGGCAGGGACTCACCGTGGGCGTGGTGCCAGCCCACCGCAGTGATATAATCATAGTAATTAAATAACTACATCTACATTTTACTGTCATTCATATTTTGTCATAGCTTATTAAAATGGTGGAATTAAATCTGTATACTTTAGTGTTCTGTCATAAAAATAATTAGATCATGCATTCTGCAAAACCTAGATTTACTAAAAGGGCTTCTTTGTGGATGGATGGGACCATCTTGTGCCAACAGAGGATCAAGATTCCCCTTTTTAGGAGCGAGGCAGGATGTCTCTTTTTTGTGCTATAAAACTAATTAGGTCTTTTATTCCAGTTTTATTTTTATAGGGGGGAAGGGAGATTTCTCTCCCTTTCCTTATATTTGATTTGCTTTGAATCAAGCATATTAGATGCATTCATGTTTATTGTTTTTTCTTTGCCATCTCAATCAGAACATGTTCCTTCATGCCTTCAGTTGGACGGTGCCTCACAGATTTGGTGAAATGAACAACAAACAAATTAAAGGAGCACACAGATGCATCAGTCTTCTGTCCGTTTTCAGTGGGTGGAGGTTCTGTGAGAGCTGCTCATTCTGCCAGGTTGTGTGTGTGTGTGTGTGTGTGTGTGTTTTATAAGGAACAGAAAGACAAGACAACAACAGCTGCATAAACCTTCACGTTCTGCTTAAATATTCAGGCAGTGAATGAGTGAGTGTGTTTCAAAGTCAGTCCAAACCGTGCAGTGCCTGCGTCTGCCTGTCCTCCGGGGAGAACGTGTCGTGTATATGCACCGTATGCAGCCAGAATAAAAAAAATAGAGCCCAGGGAAAGTAACTGGGACTTTTTTTTTTCTTTTTACAGACTCCTTCTTCTTCATTTCAGCCTCTTCATCAGGCAGAAACCTCAGTATGTTTAAGTGGGCCTCATTATTTCATAAAGCGCTAAAGACAGGATCTTGGCTGATACAGAATAATAGCAGGAGCCCACAGGAACAAAAAGGAGAGCACATTAAAGCGCCGCCGATTTGTGAAACATCTTTGTGTTTTAGCATCTCTTCTCGTGACATATGCTTCTGATAAAGCAGCTATTGCCAAGCTGCCTGTTAGCCAGGAGGAAGGCAGTACTTGGTTTATTTTTGTTTTTTCCCCTCAGTGTCATATATTAAAGCTTCCTTTCTGTGGTTTTTCAGCAATGATGAAAAAACGTCACCTGGACAAATAACGTGCATTGCTCCTCTATGCCGTCCTCTAGTGAATTGTTTTGCAAGTTATTTAGAAGTTTTATGTCCATAGCTTTGTCTCCAGACTTGAGGGAATGTCAAGTCTGAGTACTTTAGCAGAGGTTTTGGTCTCACTTCATACCTAGTGTCTGAAATAACTGTGTAATTCATATTAATAATGCATACATTAACAACATGACTACTGATTATGTGTTCACTGTTGCAGATGTAGTACAGCTTATGTAAATATACATGTGCATCAACATCAATTTTTTTATTGATTTGGTATCACTTTATAATAAGACTACCCTTATAAAGTGTTTATAAATGATTTATAATCAGGTTGTTAATTAGGTTGTAGACAGTTTATAAATCATTACTAAGCAATTATAAACAAGTTTGCTAAGCTCATTTGCTAATTGCTATTTGCTCAGCTTATCTTTATCAGGTATTCATTTAACATGCTACTACCAACAAAACACCAGATCTTGCCAAATCGTGAGCCTGCATCAATGTATGACTTCTGTTATAACTTGATTATAACTGCTTATTCATGATTAATATACTGTCTACAACCTAATTGAGACCCTGATTATAAATCATTTAGTAACCCTTAATAAGTATAGTCTTATTTTAAAGCTGTGCCATTGTTTTAATTATACTTGCTATAATATAGTGATAATTATAGTGTAATTGCAGTGCAGTGTATTAGAGTGAACCACTGTTTTTCCATCAAGACCTCTGATTTTAACAGGAGGTGTGTGTTTACCTGTAAGGTTATTAAATCATGAGGTTACCATGTCACTACGCAACCTCCTGTTGCAACCAGAGAAGTTCAGAAGTTCAGCATATCCCACATGTGTATTTCTTAGTGTTACCACACTGTCTTTTCAAGGACTTTCCAGATCCAGTTTCCCAACATGACATAGTTTCAGACATGGATCAAGGTCAAGGCACCAGAATGTAGCCTGTTTACTCATGTTAGGAAAAATATCAAAACAAGCAGTTTCAATGACCCATTCTTCATTCATTTTATGTAACTGCTTAATCCTTACTAGGGTTGCGGGTACCCAGAGCCTTTCCCGGGGTCTACGGGCGTGAGGCAGGGGCACCAGCCCACTGCAGGGTACACATACGTACTCTCATGATATGTACTCTCATGAACTTCTCTGGTTGCAGCAGGAGGTTGCGTAGTGACATGGTAACCTGACCAGAGTGTTGGCTTTAAACCAATTAACATGGCAGTGTTCACGCAGCAACAGCAGATGCTCATTCCTCTTCAAAAAATAGCTTTTCTGATGCTCTGTGAATACTGTCACATTACAGAAAGGTTTAAAGCCAGACTTCTTGTCAGGTTAGCATGGCACAACACAAGTGGACAACTAAAGCTAGTGAAATGTTGCATTTCGGCATTTCCTGCGCAGGTGTAGTTTACGTACTCTCGATTTAATAACCTTACATGTAAACACACACCTCCTGTTAAAATCAGAGGTCTTGATGGAAAAACTGTGGTTCACTCTAATACACTGCACTGCAATTACACTATAATTATCACTATATTATAGCAAGTATAATTAAAACAATGGCACAGCTTTACAATAAGACTACACTTATTAAGGGTTACTAAATGATTTATAATCAGGGTCTCAATTAGGTTGTAGACAGTATATCAATCATGAATAAGCAGTTATAATCAAGTTATAACAGAAGTCATACATTGATGCAGGCTCACGATTTGGCAAGGTCTGGTGTTTTGTTGGTAGTAGCATGTTAACTGCTTACACACAAGGCCGGGACCCGGATTCAAACCCCCAACAGTGGAGGTGTGAGGCAACTGTGCTACCCACAGCGCCACCGTGGGGCCCGACCCATTCTTATTTAAGTCTATTTTCAAAAACTTGGCCTTGGTTTTTTTTCCCAAATTCACAAACCTTTAGGGATTTCAAGGACCCATGGGAACCAGGATTTACATAAGACAAAATATGCTGTTCCAACTATTAAGGAATACTTGTGTAAAATGTTGATATATGTGTGTGTATTGATATAAACTCTATATATGTGAATGGATGTGACTGCATTAACAATAATTACATTGTTGCGACACTATAAATGTGTAGAATAAGTATTCATTTTCCCACCATCAAGCAGGGCTCCAAACCACACATCATGGGCATTCAAGTTATCACTCATATCACTAGCCACTGATAGTAGCTGAATAGCTTGTTGCTACCAATACCCACCTTAATGGAACCATCCATGTTTTTTGCCACTTCGAAGGTTGAAAATTAGATCATTACGAGCTCCAGCTTCCCAGTACCCAGTTCATTTGATCTGTCCATGCTCCTTACATGAATGCATTTATTTGCAGCTGCTGTTGTGAGGTTGGACAACCTTTACAGATTGAGAACCTGTAGAGATCAATGATTTAATCACTTCATATGATTGAGTTTCCATATTAAAATGTCACGCTACCAAGCTGGACTGGACTGTGGTGTTTTAGCTAGTCGAAGCCAGACAGGTTGGAAACAACAATATTTTGCCACCATGCTAATGTTAGCTTTATCACATAACAAAATAACGACACTTGATTTATCCCTTAACCTTTCACACATGTACACAAAATAGATCCTTTGAAATGAATCGCACTCTAAATAAAGGTATTGAACGGTTCTCCAGTTCCCCGAAAGGTGAATGGAGTTTTTGAAGCTTGTCCAACAGCACCTACAAAAGAGAATGTCTGTGGGTGGAGCATGAACAGGTCTATTTTTATAAGAATGTCTTTGCTGGCTCTCAGTATCAAGTATGAAGGCATCTTTGAGTATGAAGGTAGAGTCCTGTAGCTCACACTTTCCCTCATGTTTTCATTTACTGTGAACATGCCGTATATCATATAGCATACAGCTCTGGTCGTCTGTGTAGGAGGAACAATGTTTGCGGAGACGATTAAACATGACACACACTCACTGCTTTCTGACTTTTTAAAAATAATCTCATTTTAAAATTAGATTAACTCCTGGGAAGGCTTTCAAAAAAGGCAAGGGCAATAAATTTATCACTAATGGCTCTTAAGGGCTTTTTTTTTTCATGTCGGTAGCAAATTATTGGCCGTATTTCTATATTTCACAGTAGGACCTGTGGCTACGTGGGACAGAATATTAAAAGATAAGAAAGGGCTGGTGATATCTCAGACGTACATGTGCACTTAGAAAGCCCTCCCCCCCATTCTAATGTCTTTTTAATGCCATTTCATTTCCAAGTTGCGGAACTTTGAATGATGACAGATTAATAACAGCCAAGGAGGGAATATAATAAAAAAAAATTCCAATATTTTCCTTCCTTCGTTTGACATTTACCAGGAAAACACAAGGCTGGGAGCGAGCTAATTATCACATCAGAATGTTGCAATGGCTCTTTAATGATGATGACTGTGATGCTTTTTCAGCTGTTCATGAAACGAAGGAAATTCAATGAGAGGAAAAGTAATTAAAGGGTATTTTATCTTGCCTCTGAAATAAATCACCTATTATGTTGCAAATTTACAAAGAGAATTTGCACATCCAGAGACTAGAGCATGCTAGAAAATCAGGTTTGTACAAAGTAATGTATTGAGAAAGTATTGTTTTGATGCTATGTCAGCGTCTAGTGTATAGACTCCCTTATTGGACAATTCATTGTTGGGAACTGAAAGTTACTTGATTATGTCATGTCGGGCTCCCTGAAATGACGCACTGCAGAACCAGCGTTAGAAAACACAAGTCTCTTTATTGAAAGTCTACAGCAAATGTGAGCTCACCGAGCTCCAAACTCAAACCAAGTACTCCAAACAAAACTAGAAAGGTTCCAGGAAGATC
>JBBPCZ010044349.1:0-13156 GCA_037974445.1 Brycinus macrolepidotus
CAATGTTTGTACAGTTTGCGGCAGTATGTGTGTGTGTGTGTGTGTGTGCGTGCGTGTGTGTGTGTGTGTGTGTGTGTGTGTGTGCCTCCTATTATAATGCTCAGCAGTCCTCTTGATTCCTGTTTCCCCCTTTGTAGCCACTGTTGGCCTGTGTTGGGCCTTATGTTGACACTTCTGCCCCCTGCTGGCCCTCACTGGCAACTTTTTGTCCCTCACTGGCAACAGCTTGGCCCTCGCTGCCCCCTGTTCATTTTGAGGGGCTGTCACTTGCCCCTGCGGACCCAAGGTGGCCCCCCGTGGCCCTCATTGGCCACTGATGGTTCTTAGTGGGCCTTACTGGCCATGACTGGTCCCTGCTGGCCTTCACTGGCCACTGACAATGCCTGCTATCCCTCACTAGCTCCTGATCGAACTTTAGCTTCTGCTCGCTTCTGTTGATCTTCTCTGGATGACTCTGTTGGCCCTCATGTACCCCTACTGGACATCAGGTGACCCCTGCTGCCCTTCAGTGGCCACTGATAGCCCTTATTGGCTTCTGCTGGCCCTGAGCCTTTTGGAACCACTGACAAGGAAGGTCATACTATTGATTTTCTTTTAGGCTTAAAATTTAGCAGTTCAGTCATGTGTGTCTGTGTATGTCTGCGAATATGATCTAACAGAGGACATCTAATGATGCAACTGCTTCTTAGCTGCAGATATAAGATGTATATTATGATATGTTTAGGTATAATACATGCAAATAAATACAAAAACTTGGAAAAGAATCCTCAGACCTGAAGTCAGTTCACAACAGTTCAGTCTCCACCAGCAGATGGTGATAAAGGGCTACAGTTTTTGAATATAATTTCAGAGCTTCCAGAATAAATCAGGCGAAATCTGCTTGGATATAAAGGCGACACATCTGTAGCTCATCTAAACTTAATTATACACCTTAAACACATTTTTATAGATAATTTTAGAACATTTGAGAAGGGAGGAGTGCTAAGAGGAGCTTTGAATAAAAGAGATAACTCCCATCTACTCACTCTTCACACCTGCCCATAAAAAGTAACCAACCCTTCCTCACACACACACACACACACACATACACATACACACACACACACACTCACACACACACTCACACACACACTTACACTCACACACACAGACACACCTGCTCAGAAGATTTTAAGAACATATGACTAAAGACAAACTCTGGGAATATGTTCCTGACAGCTGAAGGTACAGTAGATGTTGGACCGCATTGCAGTGCAGACGGTTATCAGAGTTTAGATCAACATTTTTTATAAAAGGACTGAAAAACTGACTTTTTTTTTTCAAAAATTAAAAATAAATAAAAAGAAACAAAAACAAATCCACCCCTACTCAGAGGAGCTGGCTTCAGATCCTGCCTCTGCACTCAGGAACCTGTGGAACCTGTGGAAAATATGACCTGTAGTTCAGACAAACCAAGGGAAAGAGTCTGTAATGCAGTGGGGCAGTGGAGGTTTTCCATACATGAATAAGAACACATTACACATTCGGCTCCCTGCTGACCTTGACCTACACTGTCTGTGCAGTGGTTCCTCTCCGGGACACTAGATGGCAGACTTTAATTCAAGCTAGAAAAGTCCTAAACCAGTGAATTCCAATGAATCACTTTATCTGCTAAAATCTACCAAGATCAGATTAAATCAAGCTAAATCACAATAAAAAAGTGTCCTTGAATGACATTTCTATCTTATAAAGATGTGCTCTCCAAAAGCATATGCACTATAAAATTTTAGGTTAGATTAACTCGACATTCTCTTTTCTAAGCTAACTTAACTGAGGACACCTGAGAACGCACCTGAGTCTCCTCTAGCTGTGAGTAAAGTTTCCTCACAATTATAAGTTGACCTATCTTTTATTTTTTACTGTGTCTGTTCTCCAAATCTGACATTTCTTCAAAATCACAAGTGCTCTCCAGTCACCTTCTTCAGGCACAGATATGTTTTCCTAATCTGATGTTTTCTCAAAAAGTAGGCATTTCTCCCAAGAACAGACTCGTTCTCCAAAAGCAAACATACTCTCCAGAAGTATGTGCTCTTCAAAGCAGATTCTCCAAAAGTGGACACGTTCTCCAAAGCAAGCTGGCATGTTCTCCAAATGTGTGAGTGTTCTCCAAAACCAAGTGTTTTTATCAAAGAATGAGTATGTTCTTCAAAAGCAGAAGTGTTCTCCCAAAGCAGTCATGTTCACCAAAAGCAGACGTTTTCTCCAAAAGCAGATACTTCCATGATCTGAGAGGCTGCTGAGGGTTTAAGGGTTGTTCCTGTTTGCCTAAAGAACTTTTCAGTGGATGGCTCTTTAAATAACCATTTCTTTAAATGAGATGTGCAAGCGTGAAGAATGCTTTATAGTTTAAAGATCATCCACACATTATAAGGGTTTCATTGCAATTAAAGATACTAATTTATAATGGAAGAGAAATCTGTCGCTTTTCTTTAGTGGTAATGAACAGAGTGGAAATTTTTGCAGGTTTTTTTGAGTTCTGCCTCCAGCTCACCAGTGATTTAAGCAAACACTCATTACCCAACATAATATCCTCAAACAAAAACCTAATCAGCAGGGTATTTCAGCTCAGTTTTCCGCTCTGAACACTTAACACATTTTTAAGTAAGCAGCATCTGGTGAGAACATTCACCACTCACACCTACTCGATAGCGGAGTTGTAGATATTCAGAGCTTTGATTGGTCAGACAGTGCTGGAGGCTTTCCCAGAGTCCTGGCAGCCTTGCAGTGCTTGGGATGATGGGTAATCCCTTGGATAAAGATTTCCAGACTGAGTGGGATAGTGAGGGGTTCTCCTCAACTGAAGTTACAAACATACCAACATCCTAATAACCTACTAACCCCCAATCGGCTCCAAACCTACAAGAATACAGATACAGCATGATGGCTGCTAACATAATATTGACAACCCCCTTTTGGCGCCATGTTAACTAACCATTAAATATGGCCATATTAAAAGCGAAAATCAAATTCAAAATTCAAAAATTCCTCCAGGTTTTGTTCATCTTTATAATTCCCAGAAGTCATACTGTGTCCTAAACCACATCTACAAGTCTGCTCCACCTTAATGAAGAGCTGGATGTGGTTTGAGCGAGTTGAGAGAAGTTTTGGGGATGTATTTACAAAAGAAACTTGGGTGACTATTGACTTCTAGTGTTAATAACGTTGGGTAATAATGTAGCTCCAGTTCTAAAAAAGAGTTATGCTTGTTTGTTTTTAGCAATAGTTTGTAAAAGGAAACTGTCCACTATTGTTTTAAAGGTGCTCTTCCTTCCAAAGAGACCATACTGATCATAAAGAGAATGTGATGATCATTAAACTAAGTGAAGATGAACACACAGTTGTTTTATCACACATTGAACCTGCACAAGGATTCTGTTTCATTTCACTGAAAAGTAACAGTGTGAACAGTGGGTGTGTAGAAAAGCGAAAGCAGAGGATTTCTATAGTCAAAGAGCAAAGAAAGATCAGAATAAATCAGCTGACCTTAAACAACTCAGTAATTTGTCACCATTTGTTACATGATAATGTAACAACTTTTTCTGCACTCTGAGTTGAGCATTTTCAAAATAAATATTTTTTTTTTTCTAAACAATTAGAACAAAGCAGCAGATTCTGAGAGGACTGTGCACCCCCCCCCCCCCCCCCTCCCCTCACTAAACATAACTGGTCTCTCTCTTTCTAGGTGGGTCGGGTGGTCCTCTCCCTCTCCCATATCACTTAGTAAACTGTCCTCTTTCTCTCTTACTGGGTAGGATAGTCCTCCCTCTCCCCATCACTTAGTAAACTATCCTCTCTCTAGTTGGGGAGGGTGGTCTTCAATCTCCCAGTATAACTGTCCTCTGTCTCTCTCTTTCAGAGTTCCAGTCAACAGGTTAATTGAACACAAGCAAACTGGGTAGAAAACTGGGGGAAAAACCCTGCTCAGCAGAAATGTACCGTATACCTGATTGAAAAAGTGCCCACCCACAGAGTTCCAAACCCGCTGTTTAAAATTCATTGAGTTAACTGCATCTGCAAGTCAATGGAATAACTGCTGTCCACTGATGATCTCTGGCTGGAAAATTTTGTCCAGTGGTATGACACAGTGCCGGACACAGGAAGCAAACATCCACATGAAAAGACCAGTGTGTGTGTGTGTGTGTGCGTGTGCATGTGCGTGTGCGTGTGCGTGTGCGTGTGCGTGTGTGTGTGATCCGCAGCAGAGGAATGTGTAAAGCCGAAGCTGGTTATTCCATCTGCAGCTCCAGTGACGCAGAAGAAAGCCAAGGAGTATGACAAGATAATCACTGATAAACCCTTCAGTCTCGCAAACTTCTGCACCTTCTTCATCCCCGACACCACCATCCATCTTTCACTAAAACCACAACACACTGAGCCTCACTCCTCTTAACCCTTCAGTGCCTGCACAAAGCAGCTGTCCCTGCCATTTAACCCATTCTTCTCCTTTACCTCTTCAGCAAGGGAATTACTTTTTATTGTGAATTGTTCTTGTATTCGCTCTGGTAGCACAGCCTGACTCCAGAGCTGCGATACATCTCTTTGCCAATGTTTACCTCGATGCTGGTGTCACACAATTTACTTTGACTTGTTTAACAGGATGATTATGTTTGTTGTACAACAGCACAAGCTGTGGTTGCTATGGTTACAGTGCCATAGTAGTTGTGAATCGATATGGGGGGACAATAAATACTCTGTAATGACGGTTTATAAAGGTGAGTAACTGAAACAACAGCTTGTCAGGGTCATTTGCCGGTGTTATTTTGACGCATGTAAATTATGCTGAATTGTTGCGCAAATTGTAAAGATTTGTAATACAGCGTGGCTCATCAAACAGTGACGTTTTCATTGCATGTGTTGTGCTCTTGATTGTCCTGCATGGCGCTTGCTGTTTGTTAGTTGTTGTGTTAGCTGTTCAGTTTCTGCCTGACTTTAGTTTAATTTAGTTATTGATCGACTGTCAGATGTATAAAAGTAAAAATATAAAACTCTAAGTGCATAGATGGTGGCATATCACCTGTAATCTGGAATCAGCATTAACGTGCAGTTAGAAACGTGCAGCATTAACGTGCAGTTAGAAACATTAGAGTGTTCAGTGTTGAACGTTATAAAGCACACCGGTGTGAAGGTACACTTTAATGCAAAGTAGTCAGTGACGCACCCGTGTTATGCTATACACTGAGGGGTTAATGCTTCAGAACTGCTGTTGCGTTTATTCTGATCTGTGAAGAACATGATCAAGCTGAGTCACAAACTACCTTTTAAAATAAATAAATACAAACACAAATACACAAATACAAACATACTTTTCATTTCAGTGGCCTTTCACTGTTCCTCTGACCAGTGATGTCCCTACAGGAGGGGTCCTGAGGTGACACTGGCCCCCACAAAATTACACACAATAAAATAGTTCCAATGACATAATCAGATTGGAGGAAAACTGTTATACATGTGCTGTTATTTGTAATTTGTAATAACTGCGCGTTTATGTCTGATTGTATCCCTCCGCTGAGCACTGGCTGCAAGTTAAGACTGTCTTTACGCTGCAGTGAATTGTCCCTAATGTTGTACTTCAGCTCACACACACACACATACACAGAGGGAGAGAGAGTGAGGGGAGAGAGAGGGAGAGCAGGAGCACATTAGAGCACTTCTATAAAATAATATTTGAGCTGGTCAGTTTCTGAAGACCACTTCCCCTAAGCAAAGCTTTTCAATGGGAACAACTAAACAAACTGGAGTTCAGAAACAAACAGAACACAGTTCAGCAAACAAGACGGGCTGTGAGATGCTTTATAGACTGACTGAACAAAACCACATTCAGGGAAATCTGATCAAAACTGAACAAGTACACAGTTTTACAGCTCTCTGTAACACACCAGGAACCACGTTATTGGCTGGATCAGTAAAATGAAGGAGGAATCTTCCAGACTGACAACTGTTTCTGGGTCTCTGTTTAAACTGAAGCAAATCTGGGACACCAACCACATAAAAGCCTTTGAATAAAAAGGTCAGTGTGTGTTTAAGTCTCTTCCCTTTCACTAAAGTGTTCAGACTCTCAGGTGGATCTGATCTGATCATCAGAGGCTTCTGGACAAACTTGTGGTGTCACAGCATCATTAAAGCAGAGGGGAAAACTAAGAAACTCTGAAACTCCTGGAAACATTTCACACACTCTACACTCTATCAAACTGTTTGATCATTGTTTGATAAAGTGTCTGATCATATCATTTGTGATTAAAAACTTTGTACTAAATTATATTTAAGAATTTTCACTGGTGGTCTCAGACCTTTAACCCCCACTGTAAATAAACCAGATCTAATCTGATATAAGGGAGGGAAACAGTGACATCACCACTGATCACCGTAGGCCACCCTATGGTAAGTGTGTGTATGTGTGTGTGTCTGTGTGTGTGTGTGTATGTGTGTGTGTGTGTGTGTGTGTGTGTGTGTGTGCGTGTGCTGGGTTTTTTTTTGCAGTGTTTGGCTTGAGGCTCTGCTGTGATTTCATTTCCTGTTGCTGTGGTGATGTAATTCTCTTCTGACCTCACATAAACAAGCCTGGCACACACAGTCCTGCTCACTGACTGTCCTTCTGCTTGGTCCAGATTTATTTACTCACATAAGCTGATGGACCTTTACGATCATTAAGGTCACCAATGATGCTGGGCATGTACTTTCTTACTTCAGTACTTCTTCAAGTATCTGTACTTTATCCACCTTTACCTGCATCCTATGATTAAAGATGGGCCATAAAACGATATTCATCACAATTAAAGGTGGGAGAAAAAAATCAGTAGAGTATAATATCACAATACTTTTTGGCACAATATTATATCAATACAACAGCCCTAGTATGAATATTTATTTTATTTTAAATTATTTAAATTTTTTTTAAATGTTTTTAATAGCCTTATGGTATAGACCCCTACTCTGATGGCATTGCTTCTGAAGTCCACAAGGTGGCGCATGACCTCGTTTTTCTCATGTATCACAGTGGAAGTTGGATGGAAGTCTGTGGAGACTCCTATACATAACACTCTGCTTGCTTTCATGTGGAAGAACGGAATATTGAATCGTGACCCAAATATCGTGAAATTTCCACAATTACAATGTATCATCATATACTGTTCTGAGCATATTGTGAATCAAAGTCTTCAATATCATCTGGATTCACTGAGATAAAGTGTGTGAAATGCTGAATGAAAATCATTGTACTAATTTTTGATGGTATTTTTAAAATAGGGCACTGCTAAATCGTTTTTGCAGATTTTATAGATGTCAGGAAAAAAACAGTATCATGATATATTTTTCCATATCGCTCACCCATGATGCCTTGAGAGACTAACATACAGAACGTCCAGTGTAAACAAAGTGTGTAAAAAGTTAATGACAGCTGAACCTGATAGAACTGTGGGAATAAATAAAAATGTGAGTAATTTCATTGCTGGGAGGCTTGAGTGCTTGTGTGCTGAGGTTAATCGATCTGTGAACAGTGAACCTGTGAAAGTGAACTTCAGTCTAACTTTAACTTCAAATGCTGCAAAAAATTAAATCTTAACAAGCCAGAAAATCTTGAAAAGAAATAAGTATCTTGTTTTTAAGAACTGATTTGACTATGTAAGATAAATTAGTTTTTAGAAACTTTCTCTTGTTTTAAAAAGCTTAATAAGTGCAATTTTCTCACTATATTGGCAGATAATTTTGCTTGATTCTAGTACCTATTCTTTTTTTTTTTACTTATTTTCTACAGTGATTTTTCATGGTGTACATTTTAATGCTCCCTTCACTTGCTAGTTGGAAGATCCTCCTTTCCATTTGGAACTACAGGTACGTCATGTTCAACAGCGCTGTTCTATATGAAGCTAAGTGAACATAGATTACAAATTACAAAGATGTACACAAGCGATAGCCAACAGTAACTGCACAGTTAAAAATAAAGATCTGCATTCAGGAACTCAGGTTTTCTGGATTTCTCACTCAAAATTACAACCTGACGGGCTATTTGTTTGCAATTTCAATGTCTATCGTACCATAAATCGGTCATGTGAAGGCAGCATGAGAGGCCATAAAATCATTAAGTGTGTTTTACCTGTTCGTTCGCTTAAGTCTTTTTAAACCAGTTCTACAATAATGCTGATTTCGGTCCTACTATATAATAAGGGTGTAATAACTATGTAATTACACATTAACAATGCTGTAATAACAACTGGCAATGTATTTACTGTTACAGCTGGATAACAGAATTGCAGCTCATGTAATTACATGCGCATTAATTTCAGTTTTTGTACTCTGCTGTACTCCAATACAGATGTTTGAAGCCTGTAACTGACTACAGAAGCATATTCTGTGCTCTGTTTCATTTTGTAGCTCCTGTAAAGGCTCAAACTCAAGCTCTGTCTGTTATTATTGCAGTGTTAGCCTGTTAGCATTCTGCTAACCTGCTCTGTTCTGGTGAAGGCAGAATATCTTCCGTTACAGAGAAAATAGTGCAAAGCAGTTCAAAAAGTCTGTCAGCCGCAGCCAGTGATGTTCTACTGGCAGTTCTTCATTTGGCTGCACTTTATGGGTGAATTTCAGCTCCAACAGCTGGACTGTGATGATGCAGTGATGATGATCCACATCCATATGTTTCTCTGAAGCTGCACTTTCTTCACACTATATAATCATGTGTTTGTAATAACACTGTAGTAACACTTCAGTAATGCATGTAATAACAGTGCAACTACTGTAACAGTCACCTTTACAGATGGATTACAGTAGTGGAGTTTGTACTTATGTAAATACATTAGGATACACATGCATAGTTAAAAACTGACCTTAATACATGTGTGATTACATAAGATGCACTGTAATCCAGCTATGTCAATCCATTGTCAGTTGTTATTACATATATGTTAATGTGCAATTACACAGTTATTACAGATACATAACACAAAGCAGGACCACATACTTTCTGTGACTTCTGCTCTCAACTGGATATTTCAGCAATAATCTTCAAATTATTATTGTAATTAAAGTAGTTTCGCTGCCATTTTAAATAGTTACTAATCTTTAGCGGTCAGAAAAGCAAGACATACTGATACTTAGTATGGTTTATGTAACTCTCACATTAACATACTGACTTCAAACATATATAAAGGAAAAAAGGTGATGTAGTTGTCATAGTTATAGTATGAATCACTCATTTGATTTTGCCGCAATGTGAAATATTCCAAACAGGTGGCACTAGTTCAGTACAGCACTGTGTGGAACTACACTCACGGCCTTTTATGACACATTACCAGTTAAATCACTGGGAATGATTCAGAGTTCTAATCCAAACAATTAAGGCCATTCAGTGCATCATGAAACCTCAAACTTTGCTGCAAATCAAAATTATTTATAAAAGTACATTGAACAGTCAGCTATATATAACTATAAAACCATACACAGCTTTATTAACTTTTCATTCGGAAACAAATTTATTTAGGCCAATTTTTATTACAATTACGTTTTATTAATTTCACTTTTGCTTTCATCTTGTGAGGAATAAAAGAACTTTTCATCCTTTGTGTCAGTCAGTTCTAGATTTGTCACTGGCTGTTCAGCTGCAGTGTAAGCAGGTTTCAATTATGTC
Organism: Brycinus macrolepidotus; assembly: GCA_037974445.1. Classification (NCBI taxonomy): domain Eukaryota; kingdom Metazoa; phylum Chordata; class Actinopteri; order Characiformes; family Alestidae; genus Brycinus; species Brycinus macrolepidotus. The sequence continues at coordinate 9,656 of JBBPCZ010044349.1, forward strand.
TAGATACATCACTGACTGTTTAGCTGCAGTGTAATCAGGTTTCAGTCCATTCTAGATACATCACTGACTACAGAACTCTAGTGTAAGCAGGTTTCAGTCAGTTCTAGATATGTCACTGACTGTAGAACTGTGGTGTAATTAGGTTTCAGTCAGTCCTAGATACACCACTGACTGTAGAATTGTTATGTAGGGAGGTTCAGTCAGTTCTAGATAATCACTGACTGTAAATCCATAGTGTCATCCATTCAGTCAGTTCGGTCAGAAATGAAAAACTGTGGCGGCAGTTCTACCCATGGACTCTTTACTGAAAGTAAAACTGATACACACAAACTCTAGTATGTGTTAATGTCTGTTGCAAGTCTCAGATACACATATGGGGTCTTTTACAGGCGTGTTTAATCACACATTCCTGTTCATCAGTGTTTAGCTTAGTGCTAACATACTACTAGAATCCTAACAGAAATAAGCCCTACAGAAGTGTTTTTTTTCTCTCATATTTTGACTGTGGTTTAATATTTAGGGCCTGGCTCAAGCAACCACAGCTACTCAGGCCTAGTTTACCTTTTTATAGACTGAGCTCTGTGCTCTATTGACTAGCCTGAGCTCAGGAATGTGTGTGATTGATGGTCACTCCAGTTCGGCCAGTGCCAAAAGGGCTTCCCTGTCGCCATGGAGATTAACTGCACTTCCTGACAGGTGCAGCGGAGGTCGTCTTGCCCCGGCAGAGTGCCTCTGATACCAGGCATTAAACACACACACACATACCCACACACACATTGGCTGGTCTCCCTCACACATATTTATGTGGTCAGACATAGATTTATTTGAATGTAAATCTGACTGTGTTTTTTTCTTTTTCCTCTGTGGTGAAAGTGTGAGAAAAGCAATAGTAGCTCAGATGCTAACAGGTTAGCCAGACAGTCTGGCTTTGTCTCATCAATGCCTTCAAAAAGAAAATTGAACTACTGAAGATTAAACATTGAAGATTTCAGGAAAAAATCTGAAGAATGAGATAAAATCTTATTTTTACTTACTTTCAGAATTTCTTTCCTGATCCAATCAAATCACTATAAATGACAAATGATATAAATCTAACACTTGTAGTGAAAGCAGGTTACGGTCAGTTCTATATATGTCAATTTATACAGAGCCATAGTGTATGCAGGTTTCAGTCAGTTCTAGATATGTCACTGACTGTTTAGAAGCAGTGTAAGCAGGTTTCGGTCAGTTCTAGATATGTCACTGACTGTAGGGGCCGTAGTGTAAGCGGATTTTACATGTCCCACCCACAAATATTTTTTGTTGCACAAGGAAATCTGTTACTTAAAGAAGAGAAATGCTCTTTCCATTCAGGTTGACATTAAAAAAGTGTCCCAACAACACGCCTTTGAGATGTTCCCGCTAATTTCTAGCTGCTTTTAAAAGAAGGAGGAACCGGCCATCGCTAGCAGCTCAACCTGGTAACATTTCACTAAAGGCTGCATAAGCCTTTCATGGCAACTGACTAAAACTACACATGCAATTTTTATAAAGCCTTATTCCATCAGGAATCAGTTGTCATAAAGGTTGTTTTGGCCAAATCACCTCAGCAAGTGTTATGACAACTGGTCTTCATAAACATTTGTGTATGTTTATGCTGTATATGTTTGTCAGTGATTATTAGAGACTTATGTAGGTGTTGTGCTGCCTGATGAATCCTGCCTTTCAGCAAACCTGTAAAAAATTGAGCGAAATATGTAATCCACCAAGCTTCCAGCATCTCCGTCCATCTCCATTTCTAGTGCCATCCTACCACATTCAGCACATTTTCCTTCCTCTAGTATATAGACCTATGCAAAAGGATTGGCACCCAAGAAAATTATTATTAAAACTGTGTAACTGTGTTGCTGCTATTTTGGACAGGTTTCCCTTGCAAAAGAAATCTGCGATCTCAATGAGACAAACCTGGTTAAATAAAGGTTCATAAAAAATAAATAAATAAAAAAGCTACTTGTCAGCAAGACTGTATTTATAGTGTTAATACAAAAAGCAATGATTTTATATGTTTTCGTTTAACCATCTTCCGACCCCAGTTATCATGTGATACCCGGTTTGGAAGATCAATAAGAGTAAATCAGGAGCTGCTGATGGAACACAATAAATCCATGAGATGGCTGGAGTGCACTAAGAAGTCAGGAATCAAGCCTGTTTCTCGGCTCACAAAAAACAATATTTAAAAAAACATTTTTGCATCATTGCTGTTTGTTGCACTGACTACAATACAGGAAGAATCAAGAGGTATCTAAGCAACATTGTAAGAGGTATAATAAATGTGTAATGGAAGTATGTGTACTGGATAGATATGGATGGTAGTGACAGACTTGTGCTTTAACCCCTGGGTTGACGCAGTAAGACACCAAGCTGGAAAAGCTCCTGCTCCTGTCCTCCCTGAGTGTTGCTGCAGCAACACATCCTTCATCAGGGCCTCAACTAGCCTGCGGCTCCAGGGCTTTCCCTCTCCAGTATGAAGGAATGGAAGGGAAGTCTAAGTCAGCTTTCAGCACTGAGAGAAAGACAGAGACACCCAAACACGGCAACGTCCCACCATTAGCCTCACCTGCTCTTAAGCATAGCAGGACAAATTTACACAAAATCAGGAAGCTCACATTGGACCCTCATGAGATTCATGGATGTTTAATATACACACTGAAAGGTATATTTAAAGCGCATTGTTGTTTGATTTCACTAACAATAGTGAACACACACACACACACACACACACAAACAAAATGCGCCTCCCCCCATTGCTGTGTTAGTCTCTGTGATTGGCAGTGGTGTGTTTTACTGTGTTAACAAGCAGGGGTCCTTGCTCTGAAATGCATTTAGACCCCCACCCCCATGGCGTAACGGGGATCACAGCCATTTTTCCCAAACTTAGCGCCTCAACCCTCCGGACCCCCAGAGCAGGGCAGGGTCCGCGTTCCCACCGGCGACACTCAGTCTCTCAGCTAAATACCATAGAGGGGGGGCAGGGGAGACAGAGTTACTCACACACACACACACACACACACACAACTTTGTCACTGAATGACAAGCAGGAAGAGAACTCACTCTTTCTTTGTTCTCTCTCTCTCCCCCTTTTCTCTGTCTCTCCTATCTTTACTTAATTCATCCTTTGCCTTCTTTCTTGTTCTTTCTTTATTTCTTTCTTTCTTCCCTCCACCACACCAGCTGCATTTGCCCCAAAATAACACACAGACTGTACACAAGGAAGGACTGGTGAGGTATTCTGCGGGTCAGCCTTCTACAATCAAAACACACACACACACACACACACACACACACACACACACACACACAAACACACACCTGTGAGGAGCCTGAGAAAGTGCCCTGAATAGAAGGCACTGTGTTTCAGGTCTTTACTAACTCACTTCAGGTTTACTGAGATGAATGGTGCCCTGTACCACTAGATAAAAGCCCCCAGGAATTACAACCTCCCCCCCCCCGCCCCCCCGCCCT
>JBBPCZ010044399.1:0-13153 GCA_037974445.1 Brycinus macrolepidotus
CCACATACAATTATGCACACCACCCATCTTTGCGCTCCCATGAATGTGTATACCAACAAAGTAGTATTCAATAAAAGAAGTATTCAGCAAAGTAGTACTCAATAAATTGTGAACTTACCCAGTCAAAAATGATGCAGCTGAATCTTTTCATGAATATTTGGGGGATAAAAAGAGTGCATTCTGTATGTGTGCGTGTGTAACAGAGAGAGAGATGCCTCTAACAACATGTCCCAAAAGTTGCCTTCTACTCACCCTACAACGAATAATAGATAATTAACTGCTGTCTCGCTGTCAGTGTTGATGAATGGTGGTTAAAAAAAATAATGTTCTCACTTTCAATAAGATGATTTAATTCAGCAAGGAAGACATAAAAGAACTAAATTAAAGGTCTATTGTTTTAGCCCGTGTACATAATGTGTTATAAATATCTGTCCTCCTAGTGGTATCACTGACGATATTGTTAGCTTATTTCACTCACGTTTATAAATGTAACAAGACAAACTAATGCAGTCGTAAAACAATTGTTTTATTGGTGTGTTATCACCATAACTTTGCAAAAAGCTAGTTTATTAACCACCACTAACTGTCTAGTATGGCACAGATTTACCGAGGGTGGTTAATGGGTTCCTTTAATCATAACTTAGTCTGAGTGTTCTGAAAGAAGTCCAGTTTACTGCAGGTTCACCGCCGCCACCGCCACCATCACCATCATCAGCTGAAGAAGGCCCTGCAGCAAAATTGTTTGTAATTTGCGCACATTTGGCAGCGTCTGCCTGAAGTGCCATTTTTTGTCTCTCGCAGTTCCTCTGCGCCCCCTTTACGTTTTCTCTCCATCTCATCCTCTGACACTGCACACTGGCACAGAGCCAAAAGGGGGAGGTTTTTAAAGATATGATTGGTCCAGCCCTGTGTCAGTAGAAAAAAGAACCAATGGGCCGCAGATGAGTATTTCATGAATCGGTGGTCAGGAAATAAACTCCTGTGCTGACTTTTTTTTGATGAATGCATTACGCAGGCACAGGGACCAAAGCGAAAGGGGGTGGTGTTTAAAAACTTGATTGACCCAGCCCAGTGGCAGTTGGGCCGCCGATCTACGAATCTTATGGGCCGCTCAGACCAATAAATAAATAAATTTTTAAAAAAATAAACGGTGGGCCCAAATAGCACGTCGCCCCACGGGGAAAATGCCTTATATGCCAGATGGTGAGTCCGACCCTGACCACTGTCAATGTTACTGATCTACTATTGATCTACTATTACCTCTATTACTTGCAGAAAGGGACTTGGTATAGAGGAAAAACTCCAAACCACATTTGTGTCAACTAGTAAATTACTTAGCAGTCATTTATTTAACTGTAGTATTTATATCCTCCTCTTTTACTGACCCCAGCATTTTGTGTAAATAGCATAGCGTATTTCATACAGAGTATTTTTCAGGGTATTTCTGCAGAGTTTTTATTTGGCTCTGTATAGTTCTTGTCTTTGTGTCTCTGTGTGTCTGTGCAGTTGTAACATAAGCAGCATAAGCAGTTTCTGTCGGGATCTGTTAAGATTTTTGGATTCTGATTCTGATTCTGAAATGTGGTTTGGCCTATTGCTGAAGTCAACATATGATATTAGTTTATTTGGAAAGAGTTTTACTTTTGTGTATTTCCATTGCAGGTTGGTCTGCAGGATATCCTGATAAAGACGGAGCTGAACTTTTCCAACTGAAGAGTCTTCTGAAAGACTGAACACTGCTCTCAGGGTTTTAATGGATACAATACCGCTTTTACTGCTTGTGGACATAACTGACTGTGAAAAAATGACTCTCAAACTGAATTCAGGTTAGAGAGGTGAAGTTTTGTCAGGACGACCAGGGTCCTTTCTGTGTGGAGTTTGTATGTTCTCCCTGTCATTGGGGCTTTTTCAATGTACTTATGTCAAAAACTTATATTGTGATAATGACACAAATTTATCAGTCTAAATTAGGTTAATGACTGAGTTTAGGTTCAGCTAAATTACAGCCTTGCCCATTCAATGCAAAACATGCATGCTGCTTCAGAGTTAATCTTTTTTTGCTTTTTGGCTCTTCATACTGTCTTTCAGGGATGAAGTTTCTCTGTATGACACTCCTGATTTTTACTGGCTTTACGGAGACCAGGTCAGGTATGTGCACTAGAAAGAGAGAAAGTTGTTTCACCTGTGGTTTTGTGCATCTGAACTGCAAGTAATACAGTCTAAGATTCACTTTTTTTACCTGACTTACCCAAACATTTATGTAAATAATTATATAATAAAAATATTTTAAAAATCAAACTCCTAAAACTTAATTTGATGTAAACTACACACCAGGTCAGTCTGAAAAAAATGTATCAGAATCTCATTATTCTGTATTTCAACCAGTACAACTGATTTTCTGATGTAGTTACATAACAGGCTCCATTATTATTTCACATGTCAACCATTCAGATAGTTGCATGGTCACATGGCACATTCAGCCATTTAGTTCACAGCATGTTTAGGTGTCAAAAAGTGCAACCATGTGTTTCGGCCACATGCCCATTGGCTGATTAATTCGATTAGATGTGTCATAAATAAAGGAAAAACTGCCATACCCAAGAAGTGTGCATATGTATCCATGTATTTATTATTATAATAATTATATATAATTCTATAATAATTATAAAGCACCAAGCTTTTTGTCTTTTTTTGCAGAGAACTTTAAGGTAGTTGGTCCAGCTGCTCCACTTGTTGTTAAAACTGGTGAAGACCTGGTTCTGCCCTGTTTTCTTCAACCCAGTATCAGTGCTGAGGATATGATGGTGGAGTGGACCAGAACAGATCTGGCTCAAACTGATAAATTAGTGCATCTCTATAAAGGTCATGAAGACAGAAATGAGAAGCAGATAAGATCTTACAGAGGGAGAACAGCTCTGTTTAAAGAGGAGCTGCAGAAAGGAAACACTTCACTGAAACTCTCTGCAGTCCAGCCTTCTGATGAGGGAGTTTACCAGTGTGCCGTTGAGTCAGACTCCTGGTATGAAGAAATCATTGTTCATGTTAAAGTCGAAAGTGAGTGTTAACAGTTTCGTTGCTTCTTTTTCTTTTCATAGAAGATTTTCATCATTTTATCATGCGTTTTTTGTGTGTGTGTGTGTGTGTGTGTGTGTGTCTGTGTGTGTGATGCAGGCACATCTATTTAGCTGTGTAGCTTTGCATATGTTTGTAAAAGCTAACAGTAGGGTACTAAGATTGTCTGAAAGTATTTGATGTTAGTGTGATAGTGTGGAGTCCTTAGAATTACCATAGCCCCACGACCCTGGGTGGTCTTAATCTTTCTCCTTCTTCTGGAGGGGAGCTACAGCTGGAAATATCATGTATATCATGTTTCTTTCCTTTCTAGTACATTTTAAAGTAGCTGGTCCAGATGCTCCTCTTGTTGTTCAAGCTGGTGAAGATCTAGTTCTGCCCTGTTCTCTCCAACCCAAGATCAGTGCTGAGAATATGATAGTGGAGTGGATCAGAACAGACCTGACAGACACACTTGTGCATCACTATGAGAAGTATGAAGACAGAAATGAGGAACAGATACAGTCTTACAGAGGACGGACAAGTTTATTTAAAGAAGAACTTAAAAAAGGCAACACCTCACTGAAACTCTCAGCCGTCCAGCCTTCTGATGAGGGAGTGTATCAGTGTTACACGGAATATCCTGGGTTCTGGTATGATGATGTTGTTGTTTATGTTGAGGTTAAAGGTAAGAGCCATCACAGTGTTTGTGTATCAATACTTATCAATTTCTTGCACCAAATGCACTTATCAGTGACACTTTTCATTATGGGTCAGAAATTAATAATGAATTTTAGAAAATCATTAACTTAACATTATTGATACTTCACTTAACTGCTCACTAGACATTAGTTATTACTTAGTATCAGATAATGTAATGAGTAATTGTGTACATTGTTAGACTAACAGTTAATCATTTGTTTACTCATTAACTGTACTAACTGCCTCTCCCTGTGTTAACCATTTTCCAATAAGCGAGTTTGCTCTTGTAAAGAAGCAATTTACTGGTAATTATGTGCTACTCTTGTTAGTTATCTTTTAATATCTACTGTATGATTGTTGCATTTGTTCTTTTTTTGTTCAGCCTTGTATGGGACTGTCTTTAGTGACCACTTTCCTTCACCTCCACATAGTTGATGTTTGTCCTGCTGTAACATTTTATCTGATCTGTGTTTCAGAATTCTTCCATGCTTGGAAGATTGCCATCATCTGCATTTTAGTTTTTGCTGTTATATTTGTTGCCGTTACAGCTTACATCTGGAAAAGTAATTTTGAAAATAATTATTTCATTGAATAACTTCATATTTAAAAGCACATTTTCAGTATTTGAAGCATGTACATGCACTGTAAAGGTAATGTGGTGTAATATCATGGCTTCTGGGAGAGTGTATGCTTCATCATGTTTACATGCTAAGCCCTTACGCTCAAAAAGCTAAAGTCAACTGTTTGACAACTCTGTGGTCAAAAGCATTATCACAACTAGTGTAGCACTATGTGTGAGAGTGTAACCACACATTGTTGCAATATCATGATTTTTAAGAACAAAAATGACTTCTTAATGCATTCCTGATAACAGTCTGTCATTAAGCATTCTTTACTAGACAATGTTTAGAAAACACTGTACATGCATATGGGTAATCTACAACATTATGTACACAGCCCACGTAAAATACAGAGGATGAAATTAACATACAGGTGCCGATGCAGCACAAAACTTGCTTTGATCTTTATTAGTAGAATTACTTCTATAAATGTGTGATCTCAGAAAGACAGAGGTATATTAGCTGTGACTAGTGCTAAAAGGGAATATGAAGAATCAGCTTCCAAAGTCCAGCAGTTTAACTGTAGTGATTGGTACCATAGCACTGTTTTACATGTTGGCTATGCAGCAGGAATACATAAAGTTCAGAAGGCGCCAACAGACTGAGATTTCAGCAGTTTATAAGTTAGTTGCCAGCAAAACTGTCATGAACCTAATAAACTTAGATGACATCATGTTTGATGTATGTAGACTGTATGACACAACCTGACGTCACTTGACAACACCCACTCTTCGCTTCGCTTGACAACACCCACTCCTCGCTTTGCTTGATGATATTGTTATTCTCTGATTTCATATATATTCACAGGAAAGAGGCTGTCCCCTATAGAGTGCACAGCTGTAGCCTACATGCGTCTGAAGTCTGAGAATGTGCGAGACGGCTGGGACCTGAAGAAATACAACACATCACGGGAGGGTTATAGAAGGCTCATTCCAGCCATCACAATGTGCAGAAATGTTCGGTTAGTGTTTAATTCATAGATAGGTGAATGACAAATCACATATTACAGGTACTGTAAATATTTGCACACTTGCATCATATAACCTAATTTCCACCATCTACAAGTCAGGGAACGATAATGATGCACTGCTTAACGTAAGTGCACTATTTAATATTTGTACTTTGTCAGGTTCAGAAGTAGTGCAAAATATTTAAGTGTAAAATTGGCCCGAGCGACGCAGTGAGCAGCAGTGTGTGTGGACGGTACCTTAAAACCTCACTATTGGGGAATCGAACCCCGGTCTTCCACGTGACAGGAGGAGACTCTGTCCACAATTCTAACAAAGACAGTGTCGTGGAGAAAACTGGAGTCCAAAAACCGCAGTCAGAAAGTAGAGGCAACACTGTTTATTTAAATGACAGCTTCATGGTCCGTGAGAGCAGTGATCAATTGCTCTGCTTGACCACTCAAACATTCAGCTTAAATACACTTTTATAATACAACACCCCCTTTTCTAGAGTCCACCCATGCACTGGTTCCTTGCCATAAATGGTAACGCCCCATTTCATTTCTATACCATGACTTGTGTAAGGGAACTAATATTCCATGTACACAAAGACTCCTTGCTTGTGCCCTTACATGGCCACTGGAGCTGGAATAGTCATCTATTCAAGTCTCTGCTGCCATGTGTTCCATGACCTCCTGTTATAAAGAGACACCCATCACCCATCCTTGACAGGTGACCCCCCTTGGTTTTCTATCCTGAGTCTGACCCTTCTCCTGAGGTCAAAGGGCACCTGTTGTTCTCCATATAGAGACAACACATGGAGCTTCTTGTAACTTTTAACACTAAATAACGCTGTATTAACTTTAATGGAAGAGAAAAATACCCTATTACTCAGTACTTTTTAGCATTAAAATCTTCCACAACAGCAGGTCAAATGCAACCGTCAAGTATTACTGTAAATCAGAATCAGAAACAGTGTAATTCTGCACATAAAACAAAATATAGAGTAAGAGGTAAATCGTGTGACCACAGTGCGCCCTCTTACTTGGACAAATCTTTTGTGCAGTTGGAAATGAACACAGGTACTCAGCAAGGGCACACATAGTTCTTGGTTCACATTATTAACTGTGTTGTGCTGTAGTGCACACCATGATCAGGTCGGAAGGGCATAGAGTGTACATTCATGTTTATACTTTAATTTGTCAAATCCTCTGTAAACCCAAAGGATTCTGTAAGAGCACGTGTTTGGTCAGATTCTGCAGAATCTGCATTAATTTCTCAACTTGTTACTGCCCCTCAGTAAACTGTTTGGTGAGCAGCTGTGACAGTGAAACAACTAACTCTGCCAGTCCATTTGATTTTCATCCAACAAGTATGTTGTGTGGAAATTCCAACATTTACTTGGTAAAAGATCAGTCCATTTCTGTTTCCACACTGGAACCACTAGTCAGCATTTGGCTGCCATATTATAATTATTATTTTTTTTGATAAATGTATTATTCCACTGCTCTTGCTTAGGTCGATGATACTCTTGCCTGGCCCAAGAATCAAAGCCTTGTTTCCTACATGTAGGGCAGATGTGTTATCCACCGTGCTATCTGCCCCAAACTGTTCAGTTTTAGCTTTTGTAGTCAAGAATTGTCCAAGCAAGAGGAATAAATAATTGGCATGTAGCAGCATTATTTAACATTTATTGATTGGCATGTATTTATGTCCTTGCTCAAAATCAGCTAATGCATTAACCTTTACATTTTTGCAAGAACAGGACAAAACTGTCAGGTCGTGTCAAGGGAAGGAGGCGCGGATGTGGGATTCCATTTTACTTCTGACTTATTCAAAAAAAGGCACGAGGGCCTACACACAAGCTAAAGACGTACACATTGGGTCATCCACTGAAAGTCCTACTAGAACAAGGGTTAGTCTGACCGTGGACCGACACCAGTACACGAAACCAAGGTACTTAAATACAAAACAGAACAAAACCAAGAACAAATCAAAACACAGAATCACTTAACTAAAACGCCAAACAGCTGTAACTAAGAACACAAACCAACCACCACGAAAACATAGAACATTACTTCAAAATAAGAGTTCTAGAAATAAAACAAAAAGAGCGGCCTCTAGCGGCCACTCACCAGAGACATGACAAAAACATAAGTTTCAGGTGTTTTGATCAATTATACTCTGAGCCAGGATTGAGCTGCATGTAGTGAACATACTGATTTTAATTCAAAACATTTTTTTGAAGGTTTTTGTTTTATGTGAACAGACAAGTAACGACAACCAGATTTTCAAAACGGATAGAAGTACATTTACCGTTGCTTAAAACAATACCACAAATCAAACAAAACAAAACAGAACATTACAGAACACAATCCTCATCCCTGTCACTGATAACAGTCAAAACAGGCTGACATCACCCTGCTGACTTAGAGACTTACTATGTAAAAGAAATATTTGATTGCATTCAAAAACGAGCCCCATATATTCAGGAATTCCTCACTCGAATGTTGGAGCGAATGTCGAATTTTCTCAAGTTTTAAGCAAGACATAATGTATGCGAACATTTGTGGATGACTAGGCGGGGCAGCGTCTCTCCACCTGAGCAGAACAGCACGCTGAGCTGGAGGGGAGGAAAATGATTAGGTGCTTCATTGACCCATAGTCAGTTGTGTTTTTCCAGTGACCCCAAACAAGGCAATCAGATGACCTGGTTTCAAGTTTTCATTTAGTACCTGAGAGACAGTGTGAAAAACCACTGTCCAGTACTTGTGGAGACTGGGGCATAACCAGTACATGTGAATAAGAGAGGCCTCGATGATTTGTCACAGTAGAGGTTAACCTCTGAGTACATATGAGAAAGTTTGTTTTTTGAGATATGAGCCCTATATACCACATTAAACTGAATTAAGCAATGATGAGCACAGAAGGAGGTTGAGTCTAAACTAGTCTAAGCATAGAATTTGATCTTATTGTATCTCAATAGCCCATCAATATCTGCTGGGCTAAATCTGAACCCTCTTTACAAGATTTTCATTTCAAGTGTGTGGTGTATGCTCTGATCTACTATCTAAGGTAAACTTTAAGGGCATCCCATACAATGCGACTAGAGATTTCAGGGGAGGCTGGGAAAATTATGGCCAAAACAATGGGGACATGTTCTGAAATGACTATACAGGAACATAATAAGTACAAATTAGTACAGGAAAGTACCAGCAGAATAAACTGATTATCGATGAAAAAATAATGTCCTGGGGTATGTGTGATGGACGTGCGAAAAAAGAGTGTTCCTTATCATTCGGATGTAGAGTGCACCATGCATCACAGACCCCATAGTCTGAGAGAAAGGTGTGAATAAAAGAGGCAGATTTGCTTGCAACAAGACTTCTGTATAATTTTCCAGAGACAATAACATATCGATCAAACTTATCAGCAATCACATTCTGTCATTCAAAAGTAATACTGTGATTGACAGTAAGTGAAACCCCTCTGGCCTTGGCCTGAAAGGAGGAGTAGAAACCTTGCCCAGATCACCTTGATAGAAGTAGATTATTATCTGAACAGCAAACATGGGTTTATTGTAGGAGGCCATTTCCACTTCAAGTTGTTTAAGATGTGAAAACACTTTTTTCTTCACGGGATTTGTTTAGACCTTTCACATTCCAGCTCACTGACTTCAACTGTCTATTCACAGGGCTTGGCAAACAAGGTTGGTAAACTGTGAGAGAGTAAGAAAAGCAGCAAACTCTTACATTTAGCAAAAAACACTACTCTTCCTGTCTAGAAAATTAACTTCTGCTCTGGAATTAAATATCAAAATAGATTCAAGAACCTCTGAAATAATTATTTGATGTAACAAAGGTACAACAAAGTTATAAATATTATTTTATAAAAATATAATAAAAATATATAAAATATAATATAAAATAATTTATGTGAAAAGGGGGAACCAATCTAACTGTACGACATTGGAAATTTGTTATACCATCTCTCATTCAACAAATTCAAAGTCAAATCTCTTTTTGAAGTTTTCGTTTAGTTATTAAGGGTCAGAGTCTTTTACATGTTTTTACATCAGTAATATGAAGATCGAAAAAAAAAAAAAAAAACTAGGACTAGTTTGGTTTGGCATATTAAGCAAAGTGGCATATAAAATCTAAGTAAGAGGAGCTAAATGGTCCAGATTATGAATTAGTTTGCCTTGATCCAGGGAATCAGGAAAAATGAATCATGTCTGTAAAAGAATTTAGGATCAGGTGTAATAAGGCCAGTCGCATTGACCTTCACTACAGTGCCCTCTTAAGGCCTACTGGGCTCATGTCATGCTTCTGAGTAGCAGGAAGGACTACTGCCTGTTCACCAGTTTCATGTCTGTAGGACTAATGGTTTGGTCTGGCTGATTAATTTTAGGGCAGAATCAGAGTTTTAAAGAATTAAAGAAAACAAAAATAATCACAATAATATAATAATAATAATAAGACAAATCGTAACAATGTCAGTAGAGCTCCACCTTCATCTACCTTGCTCCTCAGTGCCTCATTGTCTGCTTCTAGAAGTTCAGCTTTGACAAGCTGTACATCACTCATATTGTAAAGTTCTGAAATTCATCTTCTCTATTCTTTAATCTGATATAGACTGTAATTTTATTTTTAAGCATATTCTTCTGGTTTTACATAAGTAAGCATGTATTCTCTCCGTATTAATGAATGAACATTTTAGGCATGAGAAGGAATGCCTGAGTCAGACAGAAAATTAGTATTGGGGTCTCGAGTCAGGGCAATCACATAACTTTTTAGAGTAAAGATGACCTTGTGTGAAAATTCCATGTTGCTTATGCTGATGTTCATAACACATCCACACACATACAAGAGACAATCAGTCAGTTTGGATAAAAACCAGGGGCACATCTGGCAGAAAGGGGGATGAAAACCTTAGACATGGAAGGTATCGGGAGCTTTGTGGGAACCATTTGTGCTGAGGAAAGGGTTTAAAAACTCCTTGGTTTGGGACTCTGAAACAGATGAGAAAGGGTCTCTTAGTTTCTCAGTCAATGAGGACATTTCACCAAAATTCACCAAAAATGGAAACCTAAATTAATGCTGAAATATTCTTCAGACCTGGAATAAACAGTTAGCAGTCCAGAAACAGCTTTGCCTGATTTTTCTTCAGACAAGCAGAAAGAAGTAGAGAGAAAATGATTATGTAATGATTAAAATGTGTATGGTTAACTTTGATCAAAAGTAACAGAGTACAATGGTGAAACAAATGTCAGAGTTCATTCATAAAGAAAGTAAACTCCACTCCAGTGACACTGAATGAGCAGATTAATCTATTTCTGTTCAAATGGGGGCAATGAACATCAGGCACTTCTGTGAACTTCTAGAGCAAAAATGTGTTCTGTGGAGGTATTTTCACATTTCTTTTAATTTAGTTTATTTTGATTTTGTCATATTACCTTTTTAAGATAGAAGATGCATAATCTGCTTCTCAAGGAAAATCTAGGATCCCCTTTGCTGATCAGTAAGCCGGAAGTTGCTCTTCTAGTTTCCTGCTTTGTTAATTTTTTTTGTTTTGAAAAGTGTGAATTATGCGCGTATGGAATATATAAGTGAATTGCTTATTTTACAAGGAGGCAAGATATTATGTCCAAAAAATCTTGCTGGAAGTTAAGGAAATACATGTATATATTCATGATTTGTCATTTCTTTTTCTCACTTTATTTTCTTCCCTCTCTGTAGACTAGCTGGCTGTAATCTAACAGCACAGTCCTGTGAAACTCTGCAGTCAGTTCTACAATCAGAAAACTCTTCCTTGAAAGTACTGGACCTCAGTACCAATAACCTGCGGGATTCAGGAGTGGAGCTTCTCTCTGCTGGACTGAAGAGTTCACGCTGTAAACTGGAGACACTCAAGTCAGTATTTCAGGGTAATGTTTTAGTCAGTTAAAAAGCTTTCTCTTGAGTGAACTGTAAGATGTTTTGGAGCATAAAAAGTAAAAAATATGTTACATGAATCTCTTGTACAGCATTCAAATGTAGCTCCCACAATTATTACTAATCTCAGTGGTTTCTTCTTGGGATGAAATCATGATCACCAGTTCAGTTCAACAGCATAAAACAACCCGTGCCATTTATCAGTCAGTTTTGCTGTCAGTGTTTAACACTGCAAACCAAAGTGTGCAAATTTAGCTCTGCTTTTTAAAAATATCCTAACAACTGATTACTACACAGGTCAGAAACACTGAGAGTTTACCTAAAATTAGATCTACACTATGGGTCCATTTTATTGGTTAAACCTTACTGAAGAACCTTCAGTAACCACTAACGAATGGTTATCACCATTAACAAGTGGGGGCTCGTCCGGGATATTTTGTTGAAAATAATTCATTAATTAAATACATTTAATCATTCTGAAGCACTCCAGCACAAGCAGTAAATGGACATTTGTACAACAGTTAGTTCTGACAGCACAATCTGATCAGTTGAGATGTGTTCTACTAGCTGTTTTTTCCACAATAACTGTATTAATCTGCTGAGCACTGGTTGTTAAGTAACAGTTCACTTTACTCGTAGCTAACAGTAATTTTCTAATTTAGCATAAAAACATGAAGCAAATATTTTATATATCTTTTTAAAGGTTATATTTCACACTGCAACCCATTTGGTCAGATACTCAAGAAGAATGTGACCGCAGATCTGGATCAAATTCTCAGTGAACTGGTGGGAAGCTGTGAGGAACAATTCTGCCCCTGTATTTGATTTTCAAGTATAAAGTTGTGTTGAAATTAACTTTTTTGATAAAAGTTCAGCCCATTGTGGATTTCCATTTCCACCCTGGACGCACTAGACAGCATTTGGCTGCCATATCATTAACAAATATTATTTTTTTAATTTTTTGGGTAAATTTATTATTAACCAGCAAACTCTTGCTTAGACTGATGACACTCTTGCCTGACAACCAAACGGTCCTGCAATCAGGGCTGATGTGTTATCCACTGTGCTTTCTGCCCCACACTATTAAAAAGAGAATACACAATTTTAGCTGCTGACGTCAATAAATGTCCAAGACAGGCTGAATGGACAGGACAGCTAAATGTCAATTTTGCTCCCAGCCAGAAGGATTTAGCTGCATGTACTGGGTATTCTGTTTGTAAATGTCAGCAAGTTTTTGATCATCATTAATATGTAAGCTCTCATCAATATTTTGACCCCAAAATTACAACAATCAAGCAATACAACAATAGTTTAAAAAACAGTTTGCTCAAAATAAAGTAGGTAGAGTTTATTGGTTCTTAAGATGTTTTGTTCGGTTTAAGGCAAGGAATAACTTGCAGCTAAACTTTAGCTGTGCTTGTATTGTCTGGCAGAGAACTTATGTGTGAACATGGCATTCAGTTTTCATAACAAGTGCCCAGTGCTAGGCCTGACAAATGCCTGCAAAAAGGTGATGCTGGCAGCCATATTTCTTTACTTACAAAGGTATAATTTTACTTCCACTTATTGATTAGCTTGTAGAAGCAGTATGCAAAATGTAAGCATAGTCTGACATGTAAGAAATAAATAATCACAAAATATTTGGACAGGTGTGAAAAATGAATACAGTGGTACCCCGCATAACGAACGCAATTCGTTCCAGCAGCGCATTCGTTATGCGGGGAGTACGTTATAAGAAACACAATTTTCCATAGACTTCTATGGGAAATCGTGTAATCCGTTCCAGGTTGCTGCGAAAAATCGAGAAAATGACTAAAAAATATAGACACAGCACTTTTAATGAGGGGAAAACACACACTATGAACAAGTATGTACACACACACTATGAACAAGTCTCATT
>JBBPCZ010044438.1:0-13151 GCA_037974445.1 Brycinus macrolepidotus
GGGCCCAGAAAGGCAGAGATATGAGGAACAGCAGGTCAGACAGTGCCAGGTTGAGAAGGCACACATCCGTCATGTTAGATCTCTGGAAGTATTTGACAAGGACGCACACCACCAGGCCGTTGCCGATGAAGCCCACGATGAAGACTAAGCTGTAGAGGGTAGGGAGGAAGACTTGGCCAAAATCCCTCACGTTGCCATTGTTGCAGGGCGTGGCACTGGTTTCATCAAAAGTGTAATTATAGTAATCACCGTAATCTGTTCAGAAAACAAACCAAAAACTCAATATTAAATGTACAGTATTGATTGAAGTGTTTTCTATGCAAGATTGAAATACATTAGACCTTTAAAAATTGTTCCTTAAAGGAATTTTTGGTGAAGACGATGGTTATACATAGAGCTCTGTCAACATAAAGAACACATTGACTGTGTTTTTTTGTGATTAAATTGTTCTTCTTCTTGATTGAAAATGTGTTTTATGTGGTTCCTAAAAGAACCTTTAAAAATGGGTCTTTATAAAACCAAAAAGGGTTATGCTATTGTTACAAATCAATTGTTTTAGGCCCTCTCTGGATATTACATGCTGCTGCACCTGCTTGTCCCGCTGTTCTCCCCGCAATTTTTTTGCTGTCTTTCTCCACTGTGATCCTGACCTTCTCTAACAAGAGTCTAAAAAATTACAGAAACTTGTTGGTTGATGGCTGTGAGCTGTGATAGGCTGACATCTCTAATACATTTTAAACCTTTCTTTTTCATCTACCATTCTTTTTAGGTACCACTTTTTAGATAGTTCCAATGCAGATTTAGTAAACTAGCAAAATTTAAAATTACTAAGTAAACATTCTAAAACGTTTTGGCAGCCTGTTTATTCCCATCTCCTGCAGTGCCCACTTTGAAGACCACTGCTAAGTGGTCCACTGCTAAGAACCCATTTTGCTGTAAGTAGACTCATAAAAGCATGGAGGCTGAAAGACTTGAAACAAACATTTAATACTGGTCATATTCTATCGAGCCAAGGAACATTTGGAGGACTGTTGATAAGGTTTCCAGTTTCTTGGCGTGAAATCACACGTTCTTGGCATGTTTTGAGCATAATTATTGAAAGCTGAATGAATATTATACAGGGAATATTATGGGAATTTCTTCAAACAGTTTGCTGTCAGATTAACTTCAAATGATGAAATAGTGGAGGATCTGCTGGCAGCGCGCGACTCCCCTGCCTCTGTGTTGTGTTGCTACGCCATCTGCTGCCAGCTGTGGCCATGTGCTGCCATAAGTAAACTTACTGTTGTAATTACGCAGCCGGATCACAGAATACATGTTCTTTAGTAAGTGAACTTTTTTGAAGGATGTTAACTAATTATAATGAAGAAATACTGAGTAACATTAAGACTCACTTTTCAGTTTGGAAGAACCTAGTACTGAGTTCCAGTTTTAGTTGCGTTAATCATTTGTAATTGCTTGAGAAACTCTACAAACACTGTACTTTAGTAAATGCATTAAAACTAATTTTAAAAACTATTAATTTCTGAATTTAGCAATAACCAGAACAGAAAAAGGCCACTTACCCTCATTTGCTGTAACGTTATCCATATTCCCAGTCTCCTTAGTCCAACAACTGACAGTCAAATCAAGGAGGCAGCGCTGTGTGTGGCACTATATGTAGGAGGCAGAGCTGCAATTTCCTGAGGCGGGCTTTCATTGCACTGAAGAAAAAACCCAGCATGTCTATTTGCAATCATCAAAAATGTATTTGTCTTAACACTATACAAACCAGAGGCTGAATGCATAAGTGCATGGATGATTTGTGTGGCAAATGCCCTAGGATACTATGTTCCATATGCTCCACATGTAGCGGTCATTTCTGAATGATTTCTTTATCCACTTAATTGCGTATTAACAAATTATCCTATGCTTCATATACGAAGTGCTGTCACTTTATGAATTACTATATAAAAGATCAGAAGTTTTTAAGTCCAATCAGTCCTTTAGTTTCAACGCATTTCTTAAACCTCTTTAGACAACTGTAGGTCCTCTTTCATCGTGTAAACATTCAAAGGAGAGGTCACATCTCCTGTCCCGTCTATTAACTTCATTGGGTGGCCACTTTATTCTTTGTTGCAGTGCGTCAGGTTCACTTTGTTAGTATAGCCTGCCTTTCATCCTTATTAGTCATTATTTGAAGAATACTTTTTGACATAAGATGACCTAAGAGCCGCTGGGGAGCAGTTTCCAGGCATTAGTCAAAGTGAGTTATGAACTGAAAAGTTTTATTGTAGATTAAACAGGGAAAGAAATGAGGAAGTATTTTTCATGTGCACTGGGTTCTGGTGCGTTGGTGGTTATTCTGTGTGAAGTGAAGAATTTCCTCTGAACGAAACTTGAAAATCCCTCCTAAAACCGACAGGTACCAACGTTTCAGGATTATTAAGACAACCTACATCTTCAAAGAACTTCAAACCCTACCATAACTCTACTTTCCATTAAGGTTTTTTTTTTTTTTTTTTAAATGCCAAAAAATGTTTACAGTGCCCTCCGATGGTTAAAGGGCTGGGAGGTAGCATAAACAGGCAGACCTAAGAATGCAAATGGGAACTATGACTGTGACACTCAAGCGTACAAACTATATGTGAAAGCAAAAATGTTACATTTAATATTTAAGCATCAGTTCAGTCCATAAAACCCCAAAACAGCTATGGAATAATTTGGGGATGAACCAATCAACTTCTGCATTGCAGGGCAAGAGGAAAAGGTGAAGCAGCATTTGGCAGACGCCCTTATCCAGAGAGACTTACAATCACTAGTTACAGGGACAGTCCCCCTGGAGCAACTGAGGATTACGTGTCTTGCTCAAGGACACAAACCCATTAAGGAGGGTGGTAGTGACTAAGGAGGAATGGGATCTTGTCCATAAACAGTTTTTAAAGACCTTCACTCTCAAAACTTTGAAGACATGTAGGACAAGGGATGTGCTTTCGGGTCCTTTCCTCCATCCTTCGAAATTCCAACTTAGGAGTGAAAGGCCCCTCTTAGCACCCCAGACCTGCCTGTGACAGATGATTCTGCTAAATCTCCTAGAGAGGAGAGCAAGGAGGATATCTGGAGGTCAGTCACTGAGCTTGTTTCCAATCCAACATGACTTTCCCCTAAATGAGAACATGATGACATTACTCACATAAACACCTAGAAACATAGCATAAGCCTGTGTAAGTTCTTGATGGGGTGCTTTTGAAAAAAGTCTAAAACCCACTGAAAATTTGATGTGTGGCCTATCACAGACTGTCATGTCAGCCCCAAGGTTAGGAATGTGTTCTCATGATAGGAACCAAGAGAAACAAACAAGGACATCACATACGACATAAAACATTTCTAACAGGAGAGATGTTAGAAGGGGAGTTAGGAGGGTGCTCAGGGTCCTAAACTGTTTTCAGATCTTTGTGCCGAATGCAGGGCTCATAGATCTCAGAGATAGGCCGCCCACAGATGACTATTTTCAAAACTCACTCTGTGCAGTCAGTTAACCTGTTCCTGCAATGGTGCTTATATCCTGTGGAGCAGTTACAGAAAATGTCCTCTAGAGATGGCATATCCGTATCTGAGAAGGAGTCGGACACAGTCCTGAAACAAATCTATCCTAAAATAGCACTCATGCACTTTGTGGCGTATGTTGTTAGTGATCTATTTTTTTCCTGTGGTTAGTTTGAGCATGATGGCCTGCTTCTAGGTGCTCATCAAGTGAAGTGCTTCAGTGAAAAATAGACCATTTTAAAGCCTAATAGTTTTTAAATATCAAAAGAAAAATATCAACCGACGCTCAGGGTTTCAGTATTAGTGTTGGTATCAGTATCAGTAATGGGAAGAATGATATTGTCATTTCCAGCGATCACACTTTCTAGCAACACTCCCCCCACCCAATGAAATGTGGTCATCAACACTCACCCAAACAACTTTGGCTTTTTTGAGAAAGAGCACCGGATAAATACAGAGCAAATAGTGCAACTGGGATCTTAACCCCTTGGTATTTCAGTAATGATAACATTTCACTGAATAATTGAATAATTTCATTATTACCTCCCTTGTTCTCATAATAACAGTGAGATGTTTGGTGTGTAACTCAGAAGTAGTACTGAGAGGAACATTTGGTAAAACAGTGTCGACTGTAGGTGCCTGTAACGCCTGTATTTCACTTAGTCACAAACTCATTGCATTGTTTAAAGTTTCTTCTTCTGAACTCCATTTTTTCTGAAGCCAGTGTTTACAAACTAGAACCAAAATCCTCCTCGTATTGTCCTCTTAATGAATTATTCATGTATGCAACATACTCGGCCTATCAGCGCTTGCTTGTGAAAAAGAAGGTGGTGCTTTGGAAGGTGGCTAGCCAATCAGAAGTGACGGACTGAATAGGAACGCACTTTTCAAATTTGAATATTGGAAGCAAAATCCAGCTACAAACGGACCGATTTTCCCAGCTTTCTTTCAGAGTTAGGAACCGTAACTCTTACTTTAACGAATAAACACGTTTCGTAACTGTTTTAAGCTTGACAATATGTTCTGGCATTTTTAAAACTCACTCAACGCTTCACTTAACTCGCTTTTGTGCGTGTAAAACATCTGAAGGATCTGTAACTTAAATAATTAAAAAGTAAACTGAAATAACTGTTGAGGACTGTAGTTTTCTTCTAAACTTCTGCTTTGTTTGCGTGTCTCAGTGAGGAGAGCTCCAGTCCTTGACCGTTGCTAGGTTACAGTCGTGTTTGCTAATAATCCCGCCTCCTGCATGTAATGTTTGGCTAGTTTTTTACACTTCCAATGCTCTGGTTGGCTAGTAGTCCGCCGCTCACAAGCAGCTAGCCAATAGTAGCGCGGGAGGCGGGATTTGTCGGAATACGGGTAGGGAAAAAAGAAATAAATAGCGCCTGATTGACATGGCCGTTACCGGCTGGGAGGGTTAGAGACGGTGGAGGGATTACACCACAATTCCTGGGTGAATTTCCCAAATAGGGAATCTGTCGTTGTCGCGGTGCTGAATATGAATGAAAATGTAAAGTCCCGTGAGTATAAAACTGATTTTTTAACAACAAGTTTACGAAGATAAAGTACTTTTTGTGTTTGACTGTGTGTCTGAATCCTACAGCTGACAAGTGGCCAGTTATCAACTGACCGGGAAAAAAATAGTCTGCATGTTGTCTAAACAGGTGTTGTGACGATAAAGTTTTATGAGATTTAGACATTAGGTTTTAAAAGGTAACTTCTGTGAATAGGAAGGGAATTCATGTCCAAAGGGACAAGCTAATTTGGCTATGCGAAATACTCTGTATGGACAAAAGTATTGGGACACACCTCTATTGAATTCAGTTGTGCCCCTTACTGTTAGTGAAGGGCAATCTTAATGCTTTAGCATACAAAGACATTTTGGACAACGCCATGCTTCCAACTTTGTGGACACAGTTTGAGGAAGGTCCTTTTCTATTCCAGCATGACTTTACCCTAGTGCACAAAGCAAGGTACATAAAGACACACAGAGCCCTGACCTCAACCCCATCCAACACCTTTGGGATGAACTGGGACGGAGATTGTGAGCAAGGCCTTCTCGTCCAACATCAGTGCCTGACCTCATAAATGCTCTACAGAATGAATGGGCACAAATTCACACAGAAACCCCTCAAAATCTTGTGGAAAGCCTTCCAAGAAGAGTGGAAGCTGTTATAGCTGCAAAGGGGGGACTAACTCCATATTAAAGTTTATGGATTTTAATGGAACGTCATTAACGTCCCTGTTGGTGTAATGGTCAGGCGTCTCGGTACTTTTGTCCAGGTTGTGTCTCTCATACACATTCATTATCACGGTTTTCCTTTGGGTCAAGGTGGGTACCTGACTTACATGACCACCTTCAGACCTAACATACTTGGGTGAAGAATAAATGAACGTGTGCTTTTTTGAGTATTTTTCTGAATATATGACTTCTAGTCAAGTATGTTTGTGAGGAAAATAAATCTATTGTTTATCCTCAGTTACGTTTTTGTTCTTCACATTCGCCTTCTAATTGCTTCTATAGTGGTTAATTTAATTCTGTACGGTTTGGCTGCACTTTTGAAATTTTTGTTATACGCCAAAATAATCTCCAACAAGGCAAAAATAACAGCTAACAAATTTCAGTCACTGTGCTGAAGGATGCTGGATGTACTAAGAAGTTCTGTCGCAGTTCTTTAGGGAGCTCTGTATTTTAAGAGCTTTTTTTGCTCTGATTCTTTTTACTCAAGCTGTTTCTGTTATTTACTCGAGCTGTTATTCTGATATTGTTACCTCTTTATTGCAATGAAGTAAGACGACTCCTCTTTGAGGATGGCTTTATGCTTCTGACCTCTGCTTTTAGATACTGTGGAATGCTGCTGGCTTTGAATGGCATTTGCCCGGAGTGGAAACATCTGAGGAAGACATTCGGAAGTGGATGTAGTCTGATCATTGACAACTCTTCCACAAAGTTATGGATTTGAGTACTTCTACGAGACCTCCAGTTGGGTAAGCTGTGTTTGAAAAGGCAGTACAGCTTAAGCCCAACACAAACGTGGCTTAACTGAAAAAAATCATAACTGTTAAGCTGGTACATGGCCTGAAACTTGAATGTGTCCTCATATTGTTAGTCTCATATTGTTTTGCCTGTGTTAAAGAAGAGTCTTGAAGAACAGCTCATGGTTACTTGAAATCTGTCCCAACTTCATGGACATCAGACATGCCCATGTGTGAAAAGGGCGGTTATTACATTACATTACATTACATTCGACGCTTTTATCCAAAGCGACTTACAATACGAGGAAACACTCAAGTTTCATAGATTAGCATCTTCAGCCATGCAAAAACTGGTGTTGACGCAGTGCTGTTTACTGGTAATGGGGTAGTATAGTGGTGCCGTAATGCTCTCTGGTTGTAACTGTGTGTGTGTCTATTGGCACATTCTGGCAGCTGCTAGAGTTGTACCCTGTAAGTGCTGCCTTTGTTCCAAGCCTTTAAATGAATTTGTACTATCTCTGTGGCTCTTTTGTCGCCTCTGTTTGACTCAATAGACTGACGCTCCTTTTTATATAGAGACCAGAGTAGAGGCAAAACGACATAGGGCTGTAGATCAGAAACTGTTTTCTGTTTTAACTGTTGAACAATTTTGTAATCGTGGAATTTGACATGAAATGTTGACAAGGCCTCTGAAGACTATAGGTGTTTTCAGTGGCTGTGTCCTGTGTATGTATGGCATGCAGGTCACTCTTCTGTCTTGGAGAAATCTCTGGGCACGTAGAACAACTCAACTGCCATTGCAAATTAAGCCCGCCGTCCCTCACTTTGACGGGACAACAGTCTGCTTTGTGCCTCTCACCCCCGGCCTCCTGTCCTTTTATGTAATCAGACCCCATTCCAAAGCAGAAGCACTGGCCGATTGGGTTTATTTAAAGACTACAGTTGCTGAACATTCTCCCAGCGACGCCTCGTCCACACCAAAACGTGTCTCATTCACTGGATAAGTTTGATGTACGAAATAATTTAGTCATATGGAATATGACTGATATGTCTGCAGGAAATTCTGGTGTCATTGCTCTTTTGTGATATGAAGGAAATCTGTTTAGAATAAGAAATTTGGACCGTTCCAGATCAACAACAGGTTTGGTGTAATGAGAGGTGCCACAGACGGCCTAAAGCTTGTTATAAATGTGTCCTGACCTGGCTCAAAGAGTTTGTGCTCTGTGAAACTAAAACCTGCAATAAGCCCTCCACATTGCGGACGTTTATATTTGAGGATAAGTCAAACATGATTGCACCGATAGGGAAATGTTGGGTTGATGCAAATAAATAGGCAATAAAATGTGGAAACTTGGACTAAATCTATATCTATTAGCATTAGGGAGAAATATAACACTTATGTTTGTAGGATTTCAAATGCATTATACTGAATAAAATTCAGACATTTTTAATGCTGTAGATCTGCATCACTTAAATGTTCTGCTCTTCTAGAGTCCAATAAATGCATTCTCAAACATCAGTTTGTAATATCCATCAAATCTAAACATCTGGCCAATGGCAATACAGTTTTTAAAGCGATTTACGGATGATACTATTCCGCTACCATCGTGCATCCCTGATTCCTTTTACCAGTTCTGGAGCAATGGACAGTGTCTTAGGGTAAAAGCCCAAGCTAGGTATTAAGGAACTCCATTGACTTTGGTTGCCTTTCTCGAACTTAGAAATGTCAACAATAAAGTAAGTTTGACTTTTTTTTTTTTTACAATGTTTTTTAAATGATTTATGTGTGGTAACATCTTTGTGAATAATCTTCCAATGTACAGTTGCCATCTATATATCCTTGATATGAAATGCAGTTTGACACAGCTGTAGTCATTTAGGCTGGGTTTTATTAAGTAGAGGCATATAAGAGCCTCATCTTTTATGTGCTTTCGTCACTTTACTGTTAAATTTAGGGGAAACTTGTAAAAACGCGCGGCGGAAGCTTTTATTTTGTGGTGAGGAATGCTTAAGCTTGCAGCTGGGCAACCACCTTTTATAATTTAGAGCCTGCAGTTTAAGAGGCCTCTTTAGACTGCATATTGTTTGAAGTTGATGCAGGATTTTGTCTGAATTTAAAGAACATAGTGTCTGGCCTCTAATTATCGACTGAAGTCTATCATTAGGTTTTTAGCTGTTGTTTGGCTAAGTGACTCTGACAAAGATAATCCTGGACAACATTTAAGTTTTGTTATTATAGTATGTTATAAGTATTTCAGGCCTACAGTGCCATAAGTCTTTATCATAACCTTTTCTGCCCTTCTTCAGACCTACTCTGTACACTCTTGAATCCCAAGAGTGTGACAAGAAATGTTATTTTATTATTCAATTTCTCTCTCTTCTCTGCTCTTTGCTCTTATCAAATTTAGAGAAAACTGTAGCGTTGTTTTTTAAATAGTCCCCGGCAGGCTGGCTTTGATTGCCTTGTGACCGGGTCTCTGAGGAGCTTCGGGCGGTATCTGGCTTAGGCTCGCTGTTTATCTGTGAGTGTAGCATTGCCAATAATCTGCTCAGTGTTTTTGAGCAGCTTATTAGGGCATAGTAGAGTGGGGTGGTGCTACATAGTAATAAAATGAAGAGTATAACTGCCACACAATAACAATAATAAGGATAATAACAATTATAAGAAAAAAATAACTTAAAGTTGCATTTGTCTTCAACATTTTCTTCAACCCAAGGCCACTTTACACTAACAAATCAACAGCGAACTAAACATATACTCTAAAGAGCGTGCAATGGCCTGCTCCTTTCTAATAAACAATTTAGACAAGAAGCTAGCTCAAATACTATGGAAACCCTGTCACTAGAGATATTCCACTGTTTCGTATTCCTCACTGCAGACATTTAGATCTCTTTGTCAACTTCTTAATACTCTTCACTGCCGCAGGTTGTGGATAATGTCTGTTTACGTCAAAACCATGACAGTGGCGTAAGAACAACGCAACAAAACAAAAAAATGGAAGTGGATCAGACATAATAAAGGCAATACATGATTTGGAATGCTATTCCGATCCTTTGGTTAGAATCAGAACATACCTGCTCGTACAGTGACAAGTAAAAGTGCTTGTTTTCTGGACAGTAGGGTGAAGGAATGTACTTACCGTGATGCTTATGTAAGGCTGGTCACAAGAGGACGTGTCCTAGCATTTCCTTGTGTGGTTACTTTGTCTTACATCACCGTCTTCCTTCTTGACTTTGGCACAAAGGCTTCGTCTTACAGAGCCAATAGTCACATGTCCACCTTTCAAACTCAGGGCTAAATAGCCCTTAGTCTTTTCTTAGGGCACCAAATAACCATTGAGTGGTGTTTCAGTTCATTGGGCTGACAGCGATGACAACTACTTTATTTCAGTAACGAATCAAATTCATTTGATAATAGAAAATTCTCCACCAATATTTCTGTTGTTGACTTTTACATTTTAAGAAATTTCAAACCTAAAGTGGGTTAATAGCTGAACCCGAAGAGGGCAGCAGTTCACATATAGGGTTGTACATCCTGAACACATAACCTGAACGTCGTTTTTGAAGACGAACTAAACTTTGTTTAAAACTTGTTTAAGCTGAACTTAAACTTGTGAAATAATTATTTTGTGTTGCGTCATAAATACACTATAATATTGCTTTAATGATCATGTAGTAAACTGCCACTATGAAAGCACAAGGTGGACTTAAGCTTAAATCTGATTTCAACGGATAAAACAGTGTAAAACAGTCTAAAACCGGTGTTTGTTCTCCTACATGATCGCCGTGTGCTGCTCTTTCTCTCGGCGCACCGCCGCTCGGCCGCTCTCCGGACCCCCTCCCTCTGCGGGTTTTCCCCACTCACTTGTGGGCGGAGACTATCCTGAAAGTTCTCCCGGGTTCAAAGATCTTGTGTTTTTTCCTGTTTGTTCTTAAGACCTAAAATAAAAGAAATTTGAGCATTTTTGTTCTTTATGGGCATTTGCATGTGACGCTATTTTTAAAACCGTAGTAGTGGTATTATTACGTTTTTTTTTTATTACAGTAACTTGAATTCTACGTGGCATCAACAAAATCTGGGGGAACTTCCATATAAGGAGTTGCTTTGCTGTATGATGACAATTTACCATTTGCTGTGCCGCTCATTAATGGCCACATTTTACTTGCTGGTGTGTGGAAAAAGAACAATTATGGCCGAAGAGAGGGAAATGAAGGATCACATACAGCATGTGCAAGTCTGACTGGAGAAGCAAAACGTTACCTGATTAGAGAACATCCTCTTGTAGATTGTAAGACTGAACGGTCAGTAAACAATTGCTTTCCCTCCATGTTGCTGAGCTACAACCAGTCCCTGTGGATGCACAGTTCACACTGTAAGTAATCTCTGACATGGTAGGTCCTAAGGTAGATGCATTAAACAAAATGCTCCATGTTTATTATATATTTTTATTTTATTTTCCCTGAAATTTAGACTGAAATCAATACAGTAACAACATGTTAGCTAAGTTATTCTGTATTTTATTTAAATTCTTTGATTACTTGTGGATTAATTAATAAGAATAATCAACTATCAAAATGATCTTCTGGGTTCTTATATTGAAAACAGAGCCAGTGAGGACAGATGAAGTCAAGCAAACAGTCTGGCCTGCACTGGTGAGGTGTTGTGGCTGTTCGTCTTATTTTTATTTTAATGTGTTTTGCATAAAATCACCTGCCAACATCTACAGTCTGCCTGGGGTCATGTTTAGTTATGTATAATACTTTCTCTCTCTCTAGATCAGTGAGCCAGCTGCTGAATGACTTTATCTGGATTCCTAAGTTCTTACATGAACATGCACTGATATGGCTGTGTACACTTCAGGACGTGTCTCTGCTCCCGTGTTCGTCTGCTGTTCAGCCACCAGAGCTTAAAATAGATACAACAGATAGTCTTTTCCATCAAGCTCACTGTATCATCAACCACTCCCTCGCACATACACACAACCCTACACCTTACACACTCCCAAGTCTCTGAGACGTCCTGTGCATGAAGCGTGTCAGAGCACTTGGGTGGAGATTGCATGGAAGAAACGTTTTGGTAAAGCAATGTTCCTACTTTAATGTTTTATGGTCAGTAGAATTTGCCAGTTGCCTTCAGATCATAGACAAATAGCCTATAATTTATTAAAAAAAGTACTGCGACAGTGGGTGTGACCTCTTTTTCAAAAACTGGAAAGAAATAAGAGTTCTGGAAAATCATGGCTTTACTTTTCCTTAATGAAAACATCTCGTAGGCTGAAATGCAAGAGGTGAGGTTTGCATTCTCTGGCCGAGCACCAATGCCCAAAATATCCTTATGTTTTATAGTTAGCCGACTAAAAAAAAAACTAAAAATACCATCTTTCCTGGCACAGACTGCTGTGTGTCTCTGCTAGCAGTAAATGAATTGCTTCCATGACCATGAGTAAGACATACCAAGTACTACTCACACTGTATGTGTCATTTGCTCATACAAGTGTTTTTTCCTCTAAGTGTTATTGGGGGAAAAATGCAGTAGCTAGTTGCCTCTTTTTATCATAAGGATAGGCAATGTTAAGGATCGTTTGTGGCGTAGAATTTAACCCTGCCTGTCCATTTCATCTGCGTTCTGATATAGTAGCTTTGGTGTCCTCCGTGGGCTGGGGTGTGTAATAGAGCCTGTTATGCAGAGCCTATTTTGGGACATTGCTACCAGCCCCTTTTGTAGAAGCTGATGTTGGCCTTCGCGGCTCACAGTTTAAGGGACTAGTTGTCGAATAATCAAATGTACAAAATTTTGCCCTCACATCATATGTAGATTATTGGCCAAACCCCCCTCTTATCATCATGCAAAATTTCAGGCTTCAAGATATGTGACATACCTTTGTCCATAACGTTGCTCTGTGAAATATTTTGTATACAAAGTCATTGTCACTTTAACATGTTGTGAAGGGCAGGATAATAATCATGCATTCACCCTTGAATAGCTTTCCTGAGCTTTCATGGAACCCGCTTAAAGAAATTTCTAAAAATCTGAATACTTCACTGTATAGAAATTTAGATGTGAACAAAAGTAAGAAGTTTTCTGTAGAATATGCCATTCTAGAGAAACGTTGAGTCAGGATGATTCACAGCAGAGATGATGAGAACCAGATGTCTGAAGAGTTTAATGTCTGTATAGGTTGCATCACAGAAAATAATGACATGAAATGGTAATGAATGCCCTGCTTTAAGCCTGATATCATTGAGAGATGAAGGTATTTTTAACTACACTTATTTTTGGATTTACCACTATCATGGCGTTATCTCAGAAACCAGTGTAGATTCACAGTAAATGATGGTCATATTGGGAACAGGGTGGGAAACAAGGGGTGTCAGTCTGCAGGCAGGGCGAGGATCAGTAATCACTGGTGTGTGTAATTCGCTCAGCTGCTGAGGGAATATGGAACAGGTTAATTGTTATTTCTTGACGCTCTCTCTATACCCTGCAGCTTGCCCCCATGGGTCCCCTCCTCTCGTGGCCTCGTTCGATTTGCCACATGCTGTTTGTCTTCTGCTGCTCACTTCTCGCTTTTGGGCAGCTGGTAGCCTAGTGGTTAGGGCGTTCGCCCTGCGATCAGGAAGTTGTGGGTTCGATTCCCAAGACCGCT
>JBBPCZ010044457.1:2500-13150 GCA_037974445.1 Brycinus macrolepidotus
TTTTCTGCATTCAGAATGTTCATGTGAATGCAGTTCACTATATAACTATGTAATTAATGTGTTACAAGGCCCAGGGTTCACTTATCACTTGAGTCATGATTGGGGGTCAGTCGAGGCTGATCAGCATGATTTTTAGTGTCAATGACAGTGTTCAGCCCGCATTGTTTATTAGTAACAGCTTCTTTCCTGGACAGACGAGTATTCTATGCAGAAACAGAATTTACAAGCTGTTGGAATATGCAAGAACGTGAAGGAACGGAGAGGAAGAGAAAGGGAGAAAGAGAGAGAGAGGAGAACAGCAGAACAGATGGAGACGGAGGAAGCAATGATGAGGAGAGAAGAATAAATATTTATATCCCCTAACGCTCTCCTGCATGACAGATTCTATATTACATCTGAATGCCATGCCAGACCTCAACCGTGAGGAATGTGCTGCCGGAGCGGCGAGCAGAGAGCAGCGTGCCACTAAAGCGTCCGAGAGAAAGAGTGAAAGAGAATGAGGGCAAGAGAAAAATCGGCAATGGGAGAAAGAAAGAAAGAATGATGAAGTGGACAAGCAGATAAATGAAAGGAGTCAGAGAGAGAGAGAGAGAGAGGGAGAGAGAGAGAGAAAGAGAGAGAGAGAGAGAGAGAGAGAGAGAGAGAGAGAGAGAGAGAGAATATGGTGTTAAATAAACAGATAAGAGAGATTCCCCCAAAAGACGATTATGAGACCAAATGAATTAGTGATCACAAAAATCAAAGACTTTATAGAGAGCCAGAATAACAACAGAGAGAGAGAGAAAGAGAGGGGGTGAAAGAGAGATAGAGAGAGAGGGAGAGAAAGGAAAAAAAGAAAGAAAAAGAGAGAGAGACTGAGAAAGAGAGATCAAGAGTGAAAGAGACAGAGAGGAGAAATAAGGTAGAAGAGAGACCAAGAGAGAGGAATTAAAAGAGAGAAAGAGACATCAAAGAGAAAAAGATACTGAAAGAGAGAGAGCGCTCAAGAGGGAGAGAGAGGAGAGAAAGAAGGGAGAGAGGGAGATCAAGACAGATGAAGAACAGAGAGGGATGGAGACTTAAGGAGAGGAAGGGAGAAAGAGATATGGGGAGAGTTAGGGAGAGAATAAGGAAAGGTGGAAGTGAGAGAGAAAGAAAGCTTGAGAGACAGAGGAAGGAGAGAGAATAAGAGAGAAATTAGAGAAAAAAGAGATAGAGAGAGATAGAGAGAGAAGAGAGAGAAACAAAAAGGGAGGGAGAGAGAAAGAAGAAAAAAGAGGGAGACAGAATAAAAGACTGAGAGAGAGAAAGAGAGGCATGTAAAAGAGAGACAGAGAGAGAGAGAGTGAGAGAAAGGAAAAAAGAAAAAGAGAGAGAGACTGAGAAAGAGAGATCAAGAGTGAAAGAGACAGAGAGGAGAAATAAGGTAGAAGAGAGACCAAGAGAGAGGAATTAAAAGAGAGAAAGAGACATCAAAGAGAAAAAGATACTGAAAGAGAGAGAGCGCTCAAGAGGGAGAGAGAGGAGAGAAAGAAGGGAGAGAGGGAGATCAAGTAAGAGAGAGAAAAAAGAAAAGAGAAAGAAAGACCAGGAGGGGAAGAGAGACAGAGAGACTTAAGGAGAGGAAAGGAGAAGACGGATATATGGTGAGAGCTAGGGAGAGAATGAGGAAGGGAGGAAGTGAGAGAAAAAGAAAGCTTGAGAAACAGAGGAGGGAGAAAGAGTGAGAGAAAAAGAAAAAAGAGAAAAAAGAGATAGAGAGAGAGAATTAGAGAGATGTGTGTGGGTGAATGGAGGGTGTGTGAAGAGAATGAAACGGGGAGGTTAGAGTTGGCTGACCGTGCTGGAGATCATGAAGAGCAGAGAAGAGAAGAGAAAAGAAGAGGAGGAGGAGATGTTGGGGGAGGGGGGCTGTAAGCCAGGCTGCAGAGGGGGACAAGGGCCATTAAGCGTGAGATAGCGGTTGACCACTGAGCGCTGAGAGAGAGAGAGAGAGAAAACAGAGAGAGAGAGAGACAGAAAGACTGAATCCTCAGATGCCAGTACAACTGCTGTCATTTTAAATGAACTATTTTGCACTGTTTTGTTATTATTTGAATTCGACAGAAAGATTTGCTGTCTTGTTTGGTAGAAATAATAATTAAAAACATACATTCATTTGTCACCTTTTGTCACTGAAAAAAGTACAGACTTGAAACCCGGTAATAGAGGTGCAGTTGGGTAACAATGCAATTAAAAGTAAAAGTAATAGTGTTTGAATTGGGTAAATAGTATTTACATGCCATTATGAATGATTCTACAAGTGTTTGGCAATTCACACGGGTCTGTGTTGACTGCTGGATTCTGTTTGGCCATCGGTGGCCATTTTTGTTGAGCAAGCCAAATAGAACCTCAGGAGATGTGAGCAAATATAGCCAAGTATAAACACATCAAATTTCAAAATTTTAGCTTAAGCGGTTCTTAAGATATTGAAATGTGTCAGTTGTAGCATCCCCTATGGACAAAATTTCATGGAATTTGGTGGGCTTCTAAAAAATGTGGTGGTGATCTGACGTGGGAAATTTTGTAAAGTTTGAACATTTATGTCACAAGATATTGGCTAGCGAATCACTAGATTTTTGTGTTGACGTTATTCACAGGGTGGCACCAAAAGAGGTCATACCGGCTAGTGAAATCGAGTGCAGTTGAAATAATTGGTAGTCCTCAGAATTGGCTGTTGCTGTGACTATGCTGTTCCTCAAAAACCCATAAGATTTACATTCCCTGTGGTGGGATGGTGATGGCAAAAAAACATCCTGAGACATGACAGATGTGCAATAACACTTTTACACTGCTGATGCTGCTCTGTTTGCAATTCCTATGCACACACCAAACAGCAATGGTTTGAGAAGAAAGCCCAGAGGACTGTGGTGCGATTAGAGTGCCTGGCTGTGGGCTTTTCTTTGCGGGCTGGGTGCACTAGTGTGTGTGTGTGTGTATGTGTGTGTGTGTGTGTGTGTGGCAGCACTTCAGTGCTGTAGAGGGAGCGCTGAAGCATGGCTAGCTGCCCCTCACGGCAGCAGAGCAATGTAGGCGACTGTCATGCTTCTCCTAAATGCAGAGAGACAGGGACAAAGAGGGCTGCAGAGGAGGAAAGCTTCAGCCGGACTCTGAATTCACTGGAGTCCCAATCCAGTGCCTTCTCACTCCCACAGGACACTTCCACTCGGGAGGTCCATTGTTTTCTGTTTTGCAAGCTAATCTGCTAATCCAGAGTCTATGAACCTTTGAAGTCCTAAATAATATGTCCAGATGGATTCAGCTAGAAGATGCACTTATTGCTGTCAAGTGCAAAACTAATCCATAGGTACCTGACTGCACTAATTCTCTCATGGCTGCAATCAAATACTCACAGCAATGGTCCAAGGCCTAGTGCCTTATCAGAAGACTAGAGGCAGTTACTCTTGGGGGGTGAGTCCAGTTTCCCCTATTGTACTGCTTGATTTCAGAAGAAATGGATGAGTGTAGTGTCCTATATGAACTGTTGCTCTCATCGTAGGTCACTCCCATGGAAGTAGGTAAGGAGGACTGGTCTTGGAGAACTTGGCTGACAACAAAGGAAGGACAGGGCAGAGCAGTGGGCATATGCCAACCTGCAGGGTGTCAGGGCTAAGACTCCAGGCCCCCTCCTTGAGTGTCATCTGTCGGCAGCAGGAGGGAGAGGATGATGAGGTACAGGAGGAGGAAGGAGGACGAAATGAAAGGGTAAGAGTGAAGGTGACTCACAAGTCACGTTGAAACGGCTGGGCAAAGCTTTGCCGGTCCTTACATGCAGCATTGTTGAGGATTTTTTGCATGTTTTAATGATAACAGTGTAATCAAAGTCATTCAGAGTGGCTGTCATAGGAGAACCTTGAATTTTCAAGCTCAGAATTCTTCACAGTGGCGGTGAATGGAACCAGACGTCTGGCTCTGAAAGCTCGCTCGCAGAAGGTTATCCCATGAAATGGTTATGAATGCACTGCCTGATGGCCAAGACATTATTTTTTTACCAGTTTTTTGAACCATGTTTTTTTTTATCTAGTCATGATGGAGGGAAACATCCAGGGCGTTGTGAAGCAAAATAATCCACAAAGAAAACTGATTTAGCTCAGATTCGCCATTATTGTACCATCATCAACATTCACATAAAAAGAGGACATGTGTAGGTTCACTGGTGAGTGGTAAATCAAATGTCTGTTTGTGTTCCATTTACCACCGCTGTAAAGAAATCCAAGTCAGTAAGTTTCCATATATTACCAAATCCACTCTGACTTTGTTTACAGCTTGGTTATTGAATTATGCAGGAATTTTGAATTTCTCTTTGAGTGTATTTGTGAGGAGATCACTACTTTTCCCTCAGTTATACTTGAGCCGTTTCCACTGATCTCCTCGAGAGGTCCTTCCAAAGGTTAAACCCAAATAAAAAACCCACATAATATTTTTTTATCTTCTTCTCCTAAAACAGTAAACAAAGCCTGAGGACTCTTTTTGTTCCTCTTTGTTTTGTGGGTAATTTCAGCTGGATCTTCCCTTCCATCCCTTTCCTCCATTCTGCATTTAAAAGAACTGTTTTACCAATTTCTTCTCATGTTTTAAACTTTAACTCACCTGAAGCTTAGACATCCTTTTTTTATGGACTCTTTCTTTTACTTTCTTTCTTTCTTTCTTTCTTTCTTTTACTTTTCATTCTTTAATTTCTTTATTTTCTTCTTCTTTAATTCCTCCATCTATTTCTTTCATCCATTTTCCTGCTTCTTTTCTTCCTTTCCTTTGTTTCTTTCTCTTCTTTTATCATTTCTTTTTCTTTCTTTCTTTTGTTTTTCTTCATTCTTTTATTTATTTTTATTTCTTGCTTAATTTCTAATGCTATCTTATTTCTTCCTTTCTTTTTTCCTTCATTCTTTGTTCTTGAATTTTTGTTTCTTAATGTTTCTCTTCTTTTTCTTACACCCTTTCTTTGTTTTCTCTTTCTTTGTCTGTTTTTTCTCTTTATTTCTTCTTTTTTTCTTGACAGACACAAGGTCAAACTATAATAGATGGATTTTCTTCACACAAAGAAGAACCTTTTTTTTTTTAACAAATTTAAATCAATATGGAATCCTATGCCTGTTTAAATGAGCAAAGAGTGACAAATAAATCATATTGAATAAATCCATGATTTTGTTTTTCATTCTCTTTAACGCTGCTCACCTCTCTCTTTCTCTCTCTCTGGAGCTTCAGCTTGTTTCTTTTTAGCTACATTTATATTTACAGTATTTGGGAGATGTTCTTATCCAGATCACAAGAGAAGACACCACCAGGACCTTCTCAGATTACACAGAGAAGAACCACCAGGACCCTCTCAGATCACACAGAGAAGAACCACCAGGACCTTCTCAGATCACACAGAGAGGACCCACCAGGTCCCTTTAGATCACACAGAGAAGAACCACCAGGACCATCTCAGATCACATGGAAATGACTTTTTTTTGTTAATAAGTTTGTGTTAGTTAAATTGTGACATGAACACGTAGTTCTCCTGCGTGCGTTTTTGATCAGTGCTGACAGGTAAGACTGAGCTGGGCCATTTTTGGTTTTGTAGGTGAGCGCAGAGTTTTAAAACTAATGTGAGCAGCATTTCTAGGCCAAAAAGATTCAAAACAGTAGAAGCCACGCCCAAATCAGCTCTTCTGCCGAGGCTGGATGGGCTAAGAAGCTCCAAGCAATTTTTAAAGGATTTCTCTATGCTTTTTTTGGTTGTTTTTCAGTTTGCCTGCATTTACTTCTGCTTGAGTCATGATTTCATCAAAACAGCAATGCTTTTAACTTGAGTGTCGGTTCAGGGTGGTCTACATACCTCTGACGGCACCTCCTATTCCCCTTAAATCAATGGAGGGCCAGTTGGTTTTTCAACCAGCGTGGCCCAGATTATGCGATAGTTGTTATTCACTTCAGAAATGTCATCTTAAAAAAAATTAAAAACATATATAAATGACACCAGAGAGAATAATTATCTGATAATGAATCACCCCCGCTGCCACCCTCATACCTCGACATCAGCCAAATCAGCGGAAGATCAGCTAAATGCATTACCACTGCGCTGCTGAATACATTTACACTCGGTCTCTATGGCAGCCCGGATGCAAGCCGCCCCGCTGCTTGGAGCGGCCTACATGTCTCTTAACGGGCCATGAGTCATAAGAGATGCTCGTTGCGCAGCGAGATGGGAATCTTATATAGCGCCGGGGGGAACAAAGCCACCTCATTAGCAACGATAAAGCGTTCTGAATTTTATACATAAGATGTGATGTCAGAAGAGTTCTGGCATGCTCTGGCATCTTGTGTCTTAAATAATTCAAACAGTTCCTCGTGAACAAAATCGCAGACAGGCAAGATTCCCCGCTAAAACTGTGCAGACATTGTCAGCTGTTGTGGTGCAAATCAATTCAATTGTATTTTTACACCAACATTGTCACAGAGAAGCTTTCCAGGAATGCAGATCCAGACCCCTAATAGGAACGTTGAGAAGAGTAGCAGGAGGCATTATACGTATCCAAAGATTTTAATATGTAGTATAAAAACAAGATTTACAGGTGTCCTCAACTGATTGAACCACACAAACCTAAGCCTTCCTACAAAGGTATTCACCATTCAAATCTCCTCTCCCCCTCCAGATAGAGAAGTATGCAAGGTTTTTTGTCTTTCAGACTGGTTCAGACTGGCTCTCCCCAGTTAAAAAGCTAGTCAAGGTTATGTACACATGATAAGGAACAGAATATTCTAAAAGAAATCAAAGGTTCTTTGAGACTGTAAGCCTATGAGCTCATATATAGATAAGACATATTATAGAGAGGTGGCAGTAAAAACTCCCTAAGAGCATGAAGAAGAAGAACCGAGAGGAACCAAGACTCAACAAGAGAAGCTATCTAAGAGCATGAGGAAGGAACACTGAGAGGAACCAAGCCTCAAAAGATTAACCTCCTTAAGAGCATGAGAGGGAACCGCCCTGAGGAACCAAGACTCAACAGAAAAAACTTCCTTCTCATGGACTCTCTAAGACAATGAGAGAGAATCACTGAGAAGAACCAAGCCACAATAAGAGATACTCTACAAGCATGAACAAGAAACACTGAGAATATACTGAGAAAATACTCCAAAGGCATACTCCCCAGGAAGATGAGGAAGAATAACAAGGACCCAAAAAGTCAAAACTCAAATGGGGTATCCGTCCACCCCAGGGCTGCACCAGATAGTGGAATAGGTTTCATAAATGTGTTGCAAATGTATTTCCGCTAAAGCTGCTAGCTGATGTAAATATAGCTAATCCCATGGCAGAAATCAACTGTATTAACAGCCCCTAGAGCCAAGACCACCCCGCTATTTTAGTTCACAAAGGGCCAAGAAGCCTGAGAGACAGGAGCATTGAGTTGATGTTTGACAGATGGATTACCAGAATGAGGGTATTAGCGTGTATCCTTGCAGTACCGAGCAGTTTTCCACCAAATGTAAGAATGTTCCTATGAGGCAATTCAGATAAAAGAACCATGTCTTACAAAAAGCCTTGATTCAATCCACTGGCTAATCAGCTGTATAACTATGACTGATGAGGGACTCTAGGGAAGAACGAGTTGGCTCATTGAGAGACATCGTCCAGCAATCGTCAATGCTTCCCAAATACAAACCGTACCTGCACTTGCTCAGGGTGCCAGAGTAATTTTGTCCCATTTCTAAAAGCTTCTGTCTCAGTTTGAACCATTATTGCATGTGTTTTATCTGCCAGTGCTACAGATGGTGGTCTGAAGGCCAAAAGGCCTTGACCAGAATAATAAAAACACTACATTCTCGCTTCATGAACAAACACAGAACCCTACTTGCCTGTGGAAGTACAGTCCTTTTCCTCCTACCTGCTGCAGTACCTCAATGAAGTAAAAAACCTTGAACAACACAAAAAGGCAATATCCAAAAGCACACAAGACTTTAAAATACTGGGTCACCACACCTGAAACTAACCCAGCTGTACTTTAAGGAAATCATTTGGTTCTCTGAACCAGAGGATGGCCAACACTGGTTTGGCTCTTGGTTTTGAGGGTTACTTTTTGTTTCTCATCATTTCAGCAGTAAACTCATGAGTTGGAGATCATGATTCTTCAGCCTCCAGCTCCCTTTACCACTTAGATCTTATTCACATGTACAGGGTATTTTATCTAACTGGACCTTTTGAAAAATCTTTCCTGGGTGTGTTCAGAAGCTTTTCAGTGTTGATGTGTGATGAGAAAATGGAAATTTTGGCTTGTAATGTCAGAGTGTGCACTGTTTTCTCCACTGTTTTACTGATTTTATGCGATGGTGGGTGGAGAAATGAAAGTGCTCATTTTAACCTGCTAATGGAACTTTTTACATGTTTACAGTAATATCCAGTTCATCTACCACTGTACTGAGGAACTGAGGGAGCAGAATGCACTACAGAGGTCACTGCACATCCAACATTCCCTGACTCGGGCTGTGTCCAAACAGTTGAACAAAGCTTCCTTTTCTACCTGCATCCCCTGATTTAATCTGATCTGTCCCATGAGCTCCTAAATATATTGAAAGAGTTGACCAGCATGTGGATCCACTGGACGCCCCAGATCAGTCAGAATCAGGGGAAATGGACAGGAAAGGAAGTTTTACTCAACTATTGGGACTCAGTATTCAGTATTAGTAATACATTTGTTCTGGCTTCTGATTGGCCACCATGGTTAGTTTTCATTGTCATGGCTGTGCTGCACCCCCAGCCGTCCTGATCTCTGGAACACTGAGCTGAGGATCTTCACCCCCAGCGCCATTACCTCCATTTTGGTCTCTCTCACTGTCCCAGTAAGTTTCACCTGTCACTAACTGTCCATTCACAATTGTGCTTTGCATGACTGGCACTCTGTGCTATGGTGTGGCATTCTCTCTCTCTCTCTCTCTCTCTCTCTCTTGCTCTCTCTTTTTCAGACTTAGGTGGGAGCCCAACTCACCTGGCACTAATAATCCCTCAGGCTGAGGCAAAACAAGTATCTGGCCTTGGTACTGACTGGTGGCGCACAGGGCAGCGCATGCACGAGCCAAGGGACATTTCTGTTTTCAGTCTGACGGTTAGGGTCTCTATTGTGAACCTGTAAACATGAGCCAGAGTGAACTGTGACATTCTTAAGTCATTTGCAGTAAAACCCTTTGATTTACTCCTGCAAGTGCGTCTCCGATTCCATGTGCCAGCCACTGATCATGACATTTATACAAACAGACTTTTTTAAAAAAGTGCTTGTGTGGACAGGATTCCTTTCAGAATGAAGAATGAAAGCCCCAGTTTAAAAAAATACCCATGTTCATGTGAACTAGGCCTTAAAAACAGGCTGTTTTTATTACTGTTCTTTTAAGACTGACATGTAAATGAGCTCTGTTCTAACTGGCTTCCCTGCATTGTGTCTCTTTCAAAAAGCACTTCAGACTGAAATACTTCTCATAACATCAGCATGAGTGGGATGGAGCTAATGTGGCGTATGCAGAAATGGACCATATGTTAAAGTTTTGAAACTTTAACTGTGTATTTGTATTACATTACAAATAATGTGCAATCTTTAAATAGTGAATAAATCATCAATGTTTTTTTTTGTCTAGTTCATGAATTTCAGCCTAGTAATTCATCATTTAATAACCTAGGATATGACAAGTTATTCTGCTTTTGAGCTGTAGTATTCTGTTTTTTCCAATATCCAACTAGAGAGGCAACTGTAATGGTCCTCCCCCGGTGGAGGGCAGTGGAGGACATTGTGTGGGACCCATCCAGGACTGGGCAGCCTGAGACAGCTCAGGCACATAGCCTGGCACATCAAGCCCTCCTTCACTCCAGCTGGCTTGCTGCTCCAACTCAGAAGAGCCATACGCCCTGCTCTGCATCATGTGGGCCTTAATTGGGTTTGACTGGACAGATCTGGCCTACCTGGAGGTCTGTTTGGAGGCTGGGGCCAGCTAGCCACATGCTAGCTACAGGTGCAGCTGATGCCTGGAGGATGGTGGTTAGAGCTGGTCATATGAGTGGGTTTTTGGGGGGAGGGGGTCAATGTTGCAGACCGAGCTGTGGAGTGCCCGTATCAGGGGAGACTGTTAAGCAGTGCTTCCAAACGATGCATATTTTGATGTTTTTCCTGCTCCAGTGCGCCTGATCCAACTAATTAGCTAATCAACAAACCCCTCCTGAGCTGAGGAGCGCGTTCAGAGCCAGAGGTAAGAAGAGTAGCCCACACTCAAGTGTTTACTTTGATTAAATAACGGTTCAAGTACAGCAGAATTCAAACCTTTGCTGATATATTGAATGATTTTGTAAAAAAGTTCTTTAAAGAACCATTTACAACAGATTTTCCATCATAGAGAACCTTTTGATCAGGCAGAAACTTTCAAAGTGTTCTTAATTGTTCAAGGTTCTGTACAGAACCATTGCCTTTATTAAATAACCCTTCAAGAAAGATGTTTATAGTATACCGACATAAAACTGTATATGAAGGAGAAAGGGGCTATGTACTGACAAACGAGTAAATGTACAGTACTATGCAAAAGTCTTTGTGTCATGTCAGGCTCCCTGAAAGGACGCACTGCAGAACCAGAGTTAGGAACACAAAAGTCTTTTATTGAAAATCCACAGAAGAAATG
>JBBPCZ010044487.1:0-13148 GCA_037974445.1 Brycinus macrolepidotus
ACACAGTTAGTAATCCTATTCGACTACGGTTCTACTCCACATTATGGCAAGAACCAC
Source organism: Brycinus macrolepidotus (assembly GCA_037974445.1). Classification (NCBI taxonomy): domain Eukaryota; kingdom Metazoa; phylum Chordata; class Actinopteri; order Characiformes; family Alestidae; genus Brycinus; species Brycinus macrolepidotus. Next base: position 58 of record JBBPCZ010044487.1, read on the forward strand.
TTAACTAAGTAAAAAAAAAACAACAGTCCATCATTACCTTATTACAAAACATATTCTGGTTTGTTTAACTTGTTTTGTTGTTTACTGCATAATTCCATGTGTTCCTTCATCATTTTGTTTATTTTCAATATTAATCTACAATGTATAAAACAATAAAAACAAAGAAAAAACATTGAATGAGAAGGTGTGTCCAAACTTTTGACTGGTAGTGTATGCAGCAAAGCTTTTCAATATTTTAATTATATTACAGTATGTTTTTTTAGTTTATGTGAGTAGCCTTTATGGCAATGTATCTCAAAAGTCTCAAAGTAAAACCATATAAATGGAGGCTACTTCTTGAAACAAATAAAAAGTCTTGATTCAGTTATTCAAACTTCTGACACAGTAATCATAATTACATAATGAATAGCTCTTTGTACTTGTTTTGTGCCATAATAACTTATATAAGATAAGACTGATGAGGGTAATTGTTCTTAAAACAAACAAATTTGAATCATACACAATTATGGAGGCATTGGGCCTCCAGAACCTGGACCAGGATTGGGAAACCTTTGCTTTAAGACGTTTATTCTTAGAACCCAAACCACCTTGTGGGTAATTTGCATGCCTATGTACTACACTTCATACACTTCATAATGGTTTAACTTACAGACATGATACACATACACTACCAGTCAAAAGTTTGGACACACCTTCTCATTTAATGTTTTTTCTTTGTTTTTATTATTTTAAAACACCAATCCCTGGAGTCGTCGCCCTGGCTACATCCACATTTAGCATTTAGCATTTAGCCAGAATTCCATAAGTTTGGGCAATGTTAGGTAAACTTTGATTTTAAAAAATGGCCAGTTTTATGAAGATAGTCTAGGATAGTCTAGGAGTTTATGAAGTAGCATAGGACCTCCTGAAAAGAGTGACGTATAGCATATATTTGTCTCATGTAAATGCATTGTAAATGCCTTGAAAATGTCAGCTGATGAGTTAAATCAGGTGCATTGGGTGCAAGGACAACGCTAAAATGTGAAGGGCGGGGCGTACCCAAAGACCAAGGCTGTGAGACACAAAGCGTCGCCCCGAAGAATTCTTTATGGCATCTTTATTTTTAAGAGTGCAGATCATTGCTGATTCCTTGAAGGAACTAGTAGGCCGCGATTGTGCTTGCTTTCAAAAGTCAGCTCATATTAAAGTAACTACACTCAAACAGACTCCGTTGGAGAAGGGTTGCATTTAAGTACTGAGGAAAAAGAGTCAACTGCCAGCCAGCCACTTTCCTAAAAGCCACTGTTAATACCCAGGCTGAAGCAATGGAAACTACACATTAGAACGTACAGGAGCAGGCCGTTCCTCTGGACCATTCTGTTCTGTGAGTAAATGAGTGTGTGTGCGGATCTGACTGCAGATATGTAAACACGTTACGCAACACCAAGGTCCAGTGTTGTGAGGCATACGTTTTTGCACACACATGTGGGTCGGCTTGACGTTTGATGGCTAGCTGACCATTCTCCAAGCAGATCATAAACAGAGCAGTTTGAGAGGGACCCCGCCAGACCACCCTCAATCATGGATGTCCCTGTCAAAGAGCAGCAGCATAACAACATGCTGTGCCAATAGAGGAAGAAAGGGAACAGACTGATGGTGTCATGAAGTTTATCTCCATCCATTTATGGACAAAATCTTCAGTGAATATTTGAACATTCAAGATGGTTTGGCTAAATAAAAGGCAAAAATTCCTGGAACCATTTTCTTACTGATAGTCATGATTTTCAGGCCAAATCAACACAAAAAAAGTACTTTGAGGAGAGAAAACATCTTGAATGCAAGTAATATATCAGATATCCTTTTTCTCAAGGTATCAACCAGGTAAGTACAAACTTCAACAGTCAATATTTTTGGTAACAATATTTTTGATAACACCTGAATGTGAATGGTGCCTTCAACACCATTCAGCCAGCCCAGTTGGGAAGAAAGCTGTCTGCTATGCAGGTTCATGCTCCCCTAGTCTCGTGGATTATGGACCACCTGAAAGGCCACAGTATGTGCAGCCACAGTTCTGTGTGTCTGACACAGTGCTTTGTAGTACTGGAGCTCTTCAGGGAACAGTTCGGTCACCTTTCCTCTTCACACTGTATACATTCCGACTTCAAGTACAACACTGAGGGCTGCCACCTGCAGAAATTCTCAGATGACTCAGTGATTGTTGGATATGTCAGGCATATCAGAATACGGGATAGCTTTAAACAGTTTTGCTGACTGGTGTGAGCTGAATCAGCTGCAGCTCAACAGCAACAAGACCAAAGAACCGGTGGTGGACCTGAGAAGATCACCTGCTCCACAGCGTTGTGGTTAAATAGAGAAGCACTGTTAGCCATAGACTAACCAGCATAAAGTGCTTCACTGAAGACCACAGAAAATCCTTCCTCTCCACTGCCATCAAATCACTCCTCCTTCCCCTTTCACACACTCCCACAACAATCTGTGCAATAACATGCTGCTACTCAGACGTGCAAAGTTATCATGTGCAAATGTTAATTCATTATGGGAAATTGTCTTATGTGCAGTATCACTTCTAATGTCACTACTTGTGTGCAATAGTTTATGTGCAATAGTCTTATCATGTGCATTATCACTACTCGTGTCACTTATGCCATTACTTATGCAGTCGCATTATCATGTGCAATATCACTTATGTCACTATTACATGAAATAACAGAATTGGTAGAGTGCAACACCAAACCACTGTTTGTCCTAACTAGTAAACAGTAATTGTATTTATTTATCTGCAGTATTTATATCCATTTCTCTTACTGACCATAGCATTTTGTGTACATAGCATAGTGTACTGAGCACTGTCAGAGTATTTCTGGAGACTTTTATTTTGATTTTTATATTGTGAAAAAGTGAAAAAGTGAAAGTGACCATTCTGTCATCCATAAACACACCACAGCACACAGCGTGAACAGCACGAAATTCTTCCTCTGCATTTAACATATTCACCAAGCGAAGCAGTGGGCAGCCAGGAACACGGCGCCCGGGGAGCAGTGTGTGGGGATGGTACCTCTAGCAGTCTTGGAATTATAGCAGTCTTATATTACATTTTATATTGTTCCTTGTGTCTCTGTGAGCCTGTAAAGTCGAAGAGCATAAGAAATTTCCTTTGGGATCAATAAAGTTGTCTGATTCTGATTTTGATTCCTTCAGACATTACACTGCGACATTACACTGTCAAAGTATTCAGACGCTCTTTCTAATTAGTGAATTCATCTATCTGCTGAGACTGGCGTTGAAATGTGCTCACACAGCTTGTAGAATCTCATTAGAAAAGCACTGCTAATAGAATGGGATGTTCCAGAGCGGGCAAACATGAGATTATGACCAAAGCCAAGGGTATGAAGCCCCCCAGCCTTGGTCAGAGGAGCAGTGGGCCTGCATTACTCCAGAAAGTGGACTTTCTGGAGTGATGGAGCTCTATCCAACACCTTTAGGGTGAGTTGGAGTGGTGTTTGCGATCCAGAACTAATCATCCAACATCAGTACCAGACCTTACTAATGCTCTTATGGCTGAATGCAATCAAATCCACACAACAATGTTCCAACATCTAGTGTAAAGCTTTCCCAGAAGAGTAGAAACTGTGATTGCACCAAATGCAGGACAGGTGTAAAAAGTTCTGTTTCTCTCCATAAGCAGTTGCTACTGCAAGAAATCTATCAGTTGATTTGACTAATTATAAATAACTAAATAGATAAATAAATAAGCATAGAAAACAATCATTTCAAGAAATGATGATTCTTATTCCAATAAGAAATGTTAATGCTATGTGTTTAGGGAGCAAAAACATAGTTAAGATTTGATCTACTATACATCAATATTGTTCATAAAAAATTTAACTAAGTCAGATTTTTTTCATCAAGTTTTAGTTTACCTAAGTTATTAATCTGGGGGGGATTTAACTGTAGTTTAGCCACCTTTATTTTTCACATCATAAAAAAAAAACAAAAAAAAAACACAAAGTACCTCTAATGAGTTGTTCTGACTGTTTTCTGTTGTGAACAGTTCCTTTCACTCTAATGTGCTTCGATCTCTGTTTGAATCCAACGGTAAGCAGTGGGCTGTGTAATAAAACTAACTTTAGCTCTGTTTTGTCACATTTGGCATCCATTTACTCCAGACACGACTCCTCTGAGGACTTTGAAGTCTTAGGGCCCCTCCTGTGTCACAAAGGGGATCAAAATGCCACAAATGCAATCAGAAGGACTGGGTTGGTATTTGTTTTATTTTTACACTTCAGTGACTTAACTTCGACTGGATTTTGGCTGGCGGCTACACCCGGGGCATCTCGGAAAAATTGCTGCAATGAATTATTTGGAGCGGTTCAAAGCATTTGCCATCACTGAAGAAGGAAAAAGGCCTCATGCTGCTCGGAAGGAAAATCATCACACTAAAGCCATTTAGGCCAGGCCAATGTGGTGAATGTGCCAACGGTGCATTTTGAGCGCATGGATGACCTGGAGTTTATTAGTTAATATCAACATCAACCAAAATTGTGGCTTGGGCCTTTGATTCTCAGGCCAGGCATTTACTGCCAGAAGCCTTAAATAGCTGCAGTAGACTCTTGGGTCTTTGATCCTGACCTTCCCTTGGGATTAAACCTCATTTGTCATAAATGTATGTGTTTTGCGTATACCAAGCTAAGACGCTGTGTTGAACTTTTTGGCATATGCCACTCTTGGGTTTCCAAGCTAGCTTTGATTTTCCATTCACTAGCAGCCTAAATCCACCAGTTACACTGCTGCTCACAAATTCCAGAATGCTGGGAAAGAAAAGGCCTTTGTGGGTATTTTTCCCCATTTCTTGTGTGCTTTTAATCCTATCTTACATAATGCTCTGTTTGTGAAACATTTGATGTAGATACCTGTTAATTCACTTTTAATAAAACAGTGATTTGAGCTGATTCCTACTTAAGTGTGAAGTGTCCATTTGTCATCCATGAACACACCACAGCTCTCAGTGCACACGACACAAAGTTCTTCTCTGTATTTAATCCATTCACCCAAGTGAAGCAGTGGGCAGCCAGGAACACAGCGGCCGGGGAGCAGTGTGTGGGGACGGTACCTTACTCAAGGGTACCTCAGAGGTGCCACTAGCAATCCTGGGATTTGAACCCATGACCTTCTGATCACAGGGGCAACTCCCAAACGACTAGGCCACCAGCTGCCCTAGTGCTGCACTTGTGCTCCTTATAGGATTTTCCTTATTACATTAGCGTCAAGCTAGTAGGATGTTAGCTCTCTACCTAGGGTGTTAAAGCTTTAGCCTCTTGTTTACATCAGCCTTGCATATCAGCTAGCAGATTATATCCAGTTACAGAAAATATAAGGTGTAAACTAAGTTCAAATAAAAAAAAAGAGTCAGCAAACAGTGATGTTCACCTGCCAATTCTTCCTCTTGTTGGGTGAAATTAAAGTATAACAACTGGGCTTGACTGATGAGACTATGTACAAACATTAAACAGTAAGTTAGAGAATATGCACATTTTGCTTATTATTGATTAGTTTAATCAAAGCAAGTATAGAAAAAGTACAGAGGCATTACACTCATTATAGGGTTAGTGACATCACAGCTAAAAGTAGGGCTAAGTATGAAGTGAAAGAAAAATAGTATCTATAGTTAAACACACTATAGTTTAACACACTTTTAATTTGAGTATATAAGTAAAAAAAAGTCAATGAATGATACATTAGAAGCTTTGTTTGGTGATATGTGATGTGGTGGTGTGTGGTGCAGTGACTGATCTTCAGTGCTAATTCTTCGATGAATTATGATTCAGCATAGTTGTGGCAATTTTTCACTTATACTGTAAAGCTTGATTGGATGTTTTAAGTTCAAATTCTCAACTGACTGAACAATGAGATTTGTGTCAAATATTATGAAGATCTAAACAAAACATTTTTAAAAAGCTTTTTTATTGGAAATGAATATATAGTTATATATAGTTACAGTTATTCTATAATACACGAAAAATGATTTCGGAATCTTCCAAACTAATATATGTAGTATATGTGTAGTATAGAAACAAAGTACGATAATTCAAGCACTTTCCACCCCTGACTCAGAGTTAAGAATATTTTAGATCATGTTCCTTACACATCACTATGAAGCTTTAATTACTCATGATTATTTTCTTTATGATTGGTCGGGATGGACATCTCTGACTACCTGTAGACAACAGCACAGGTATATTTTTATTTATAAAGCAAGTTTGAGTAAACTTCCAGTTGTTTTTCCTGAGAGGTGAGTGTGCTTCTATATGGACCAATTGTGGATTTGTGTATGTTGTTGTATATTGTATTGTATATGATGTGTTCAATACGTGATGAGCTTGTATGGCTGCCATCTTGGCCAGGTCTCTCTTGTAGAAGAGATTTTAACCTCAAGTGCAGAAATATAATATTAACTAATTGACATTAAAGGCTGAAGAGGGCAAAAAGATAAGAAGCCTTTAATTCACAGTTCATATGGGTGCTGGTACTAGTTTCAGAGTGGTCTTGTTGAAGTCTACAGAGAAACCACCGGGTTGCTACTGCAGCCAATAGAAAAGGCAAAGAGGAGTTTGCATTATGGTTGTGGACGGCTTACTAAGCAAATGTACAGCTGTTCACAATGAAACACTGAACCCCAGGAGATGAGAGAGAGAAATGGAGAGGGGGCTAATGTTCAAGTTTACCCACTCTGGCTCCAGCAGTCCACATATGGTTTAGTGGTTTTGGAGCAAATGGTGGAGAGATGGAGAGACATAATGGAAGCGTGGAGAAGCTCTGGGGTTTGGTGCTCCTTTGAGAGCAGAGAAAGAAAGCGTGCAGGATGTACGGAGGTGAACATATGCTAAATCTCCTCCTGACTTCCATTCACTTCCTTTTTTAGACAGGTTCAGGCTTATATTTTCACTCACGTACACCCACGTTCTTGTTTTGCTATGTTAGCTGAGGTTTTGCCTTTAGAGGACTGGTGTATCTAAATGCTGTACTTAAATGGATGTTTTCCTTAGCTTAGCATTGGCTTAGCTTTACAAGGTTTCAGGTAGAAATGACATGTCAGCAACTAGGCTCTGCTCAATTGCATATGATAATATATAATAATTTTTTTTTTTTTTTTTACAGCATTGTTTAACAGCGTGGCTAAATCATTTCACACATGCCCCAAACATGTTGCATAGTTAAAACAGTGAGAGCAGCCATACTGAAACCTACAATTTTGCCCACTGCATTGTTCACTTTTATAGATAACTGTATTTTATATGGTCAGAAACCAGTCTATTTAGCAAGTCTATTTGAAATTATTGAACAACTCAGCAAAACTAACAGGGGGGAGACATGTATCCATTACTTGGTAGCTACGTTAGTTTCAAAGGTCCAAAATTAAGGCAGACATCATCTAGGTACGAGACTGTCTCTGCAGTGCAACTAAAGGTGGGTGGTTCAAGCCCACCCAGGGACGTGGTTGTTGCTGTTTAAGCAGTTTCCTCTGAGATCAATGACGTTTTCAGATTGTTAACTAATTTCCACCTACTGGTATATCTTACAAGATCAGATAAAAAAAGAACATATGTCATATAATAATCTGGAACTACTTTACTGCTCTGTACCCATCTGACTGTTTCATGTAGCGGATGTTTCTGTACATCATTGCTTACAGTTAGTTAGTAATAAGCTTTTAAGCTATTAAGTTAAATCGTAATGGTAATGTCATATCAAATGTTGATTTAATGGTAAACATAAAACATAAGCATGCTATATGTGTTGTTTTTATGCTTACAGTTGTAAACACCATTTTCAACCCAAAACTGAGTATTTTTCCATGTGGTGTGGAAACCAGTGGGGAGCTCTGTAGAAGCCAATGCAAAGAGTATAGATACACATAAACACCGTTGAGAGTTCATGAGTTTACATGATCTGATCAGACCCTCTTGTACTTCTAGGCCTGAAGGGTGCAGTGCAAACATTCACAGTACACAAAGCACATGCACCACAATTACATTATTCGACAAAAATGACTGGATTAAGTTCTCTTTTGTGTGTAGTCACATTCACACCCATCTGCATGCCCACACACACACTGACTGACACTCCTGCGTCTGCTTCCTCCTACACCGTCCTTAAGGAGCGAGAATTCCCCTTCTAGTTCTGCACTCGCAGCAAATCTACACGCACTCCTCATGCGCCGTGTGTGTTTGTGTGTGTGTGTGTGTGTGTGTGTGTGTGTGTGTGTGAGAGAGAGAGAGAGAGAGAGAGAGAGAAAGAGAGAGAGAGCCCAAGAATGGTAGAGCTTCCTCGGTGGCTGTAACACCACTTTCTCATACACACCCTTGTAACTAACACCAATGAATTTAGGAGATGGAAAATTCAACTGTATTCTCTAGTTAAACTCTCCATACATCAACTTTAGGGTCCTTGGTCATAGGGAAGGGACGTTACTCTTGCAGACATTTATTCCATTTATAACACTGAACATTGAAGAACATTTAAGGTAGCCTATTAAAAGAAATTATTATATGAAAGACTAACTAATGTGACACAGAAAATGTGAAAAAAAAGATAATAATTTATTTACGTGTAATCGAGTTTGAGGATGTCAAATCTTCTCCAGAACTGATATATAGTGTCCTTCAGGGCCTCTGCCTTTATACATTAATTTACTTGATGCTTCAACAGCGTTATAAATGGAACATAAATGGTCCATCGCTTTAGAATAAAGGCCCTTGTGTCATTTATTTCATAAAACATCTTATGAATGCTGGTATCAGCCATTAGTAAATAAAGCATTTCTTTCTGAACACGCCATTCAAAACTTGTTAAAGTCCTTCTGTAGGAAGCCTTCAAATAAAGCGTTATCATCTATATATCAGTTATTCACTGACTTGTGTATTACTGGTGATGTCAGAATTTTGATGGTCAGGCATCATCCCATGCAAGCAATTATTAAAACCACCTAACCTACTTAAGGACCGGGTTTTTAGAACCTAATATATCGCTCTGTTTGATTTTGCTGCATGACCTTTTAATGTAGAAGCATTTGTCCTTTTGACTACAGGTGACCCTCTGTCTGGTGGAGGCAAATATATCCCCTAAACTCCCTAAAACAACATGACCTTGACCCATTTGACTTCTAATGAAATTTCAGTCCCAACTAAAGAGAATGTCCTGACAATGTATTATTATTTTTTCTCATAATGTGGATTTTGTATACTGATAAATCAATTTATACTAAAATAATCAAAAGATACGTAGTTGAGCTGAAGAAAAATCATAAAGATAATAATACTAGATAGATTGCATATTGGTTGTCTGAGAGAGAGAGAGTCTGTGCATATGTGTGTGTGTGTGTGTGTGTGTGTGTGTGTGTGGGTGTGTGTGTGTGTGGATGTGTGTATGTGGGTGTAAGTCTGATTGTTATGGAGCCTTGTTGAAAGACAGGCTTAGTCAAGGGTTAACAGGACCGTCATACGACTTGGCCTCCAGTCTCATTCATCATAAAAACACTGAAGCCCTCCACCTTAATTTCATTTCCTTCTGTAAGAGAAAGATATACGTCTACGAAGAAGCCACGAGAGGGAAAAACAGAAGGAGAGATGGAGGAAAGGGGGGGGTAAGGGGGTAGCAGGGTCACAATGCAGAAACTCCAGCCTTCCACCTTCAGTCATCAGTACTTTCCTCAGTAAAAACAACTGTGGTTGACCTCATTTTGCTGCCTCACTCCTTTTAGGAGCTTTGTCTTATCTTGGAGGACTGTGTTTAAAGTCTGGGTTGTTTGAGTGAGAGAGAATTATGATGGGGTGATTCAATCAGCATTGTGTGTAGTTAAGGAATATGTGAATTCAGTTTCAGTCAATAACTTGGTTTCAGAGCCAGGTTTCAGAGCCAAAGTCTTTTGTCAAAGAGGAGTTACTGAGGGGTTACTGGGATTTACTGGCTCGATCTGACAATGAAAACATGACAGCAATCTAGCTTTCACTATTAATTATTAAAGTTATACAAGACTATAAGATTAAAAATAAGAATTTTATGCAAAGACAAAATTCCATTAGCGGAATTGTTCTCAGAACTTTGGTTAGTCATTTTTGATGAGATGGCTCTAGCAACACACACACACACACACACACACACACACACACACACACACACACACAGTCTTTTACTTTTGTCTGCCACTGAAAATTGTTTTATTAAAGTGACCAAGCAAATTACGATGAAAAATACTGTACACAAAAGAACGCATGGAGAACTTTTAGAGGGCCATGTGAAGGTAAGACGTGTTTATTTATAAGCTTTAGAACACCTATGGCCGTGAACCATGAGGAAGATGTAAATCAGCTTTAGCCCAATCCAGTCCACCATGTGAGGACATGAGCGCATGTCTGAATGTAATAAAGTCAGTATTTAAGTCAGTATATGAGGGACTGCAGGTTCATTTTGTGTGTGCATGGGTTGCAGTGTGGATATGCACTTGATGTGTATGTGCACCTGCTACACACAGGAATAACTGTTGCCTTCTGCGTGTTTGAGAACACCTGGCCATCTATGATCTCTCTCTCTCTCACACATGCACACACGTACACGCACATACACTCAAACATGTAAAAGCAAAGCTTGACTTCCTGCGTCGGTCTCTGAGGAACAGCTCGTCTAGTTTTTATAACTCTAGCCTTCAGGGTCATTCCCCCCGCATAAAAAATTACATCAGAGTTACAAAACCCAGACGTCCAGTGAAAAGAAAAGAAAAAAAAAAAAGAACCAGTGCCTAGCGTGGCAACTACAGACCTCTAATGCCTCTACATGTTCTACATTTCAAAGGTTATACATAGAACTGAGTTCTCCCAGGGTGCTGCCTGAGGGCTCTTCTCGTATGGAGAACATGTATGAACAGAAACAAAGGCACATCACAATAATTCAAAAGGCCCTTTGAAGTAATCTTCAAATTTACACAATACAGTCACTGGCCACTACATTAGAAACATCTACCATTTTGAGTATACGTTGCTGGTGTACAGCCTATTCTTTACCCATCCTCTAACCCTTCAACAGTGGTCCGTTCCTGACCACAGGTGCACTGTTGGCTTAATATTTTGGGGTGCTGGATCACTCTCCCTGTACACCTGTACTTATTGTTGAGGCATCAGACCTATTGTGATGTGCCATTGTTTCTGTTTATACAGGTAAGAAGAACACTCAGGTATTTAAGGTAGGCCTCATTAACTTGTGGGTGTAGATGGCAGGTATTTCTAATAAAGAAGAGTGAGGGAGAGTGAGTGTAAAATGGCCTAGTGCAAGAAAATGTTGCTGAAATTTTAAATATGAAGGTGTTGCTTTTGAAGGACATTTCTCCATTAACCATCTTCCTCTTCACTTATTGACTTAAGGGCAAGTATCACTCTTCAGATGACCTCATATGTTGGGTCTATCACCACGGATTAGCCTGACATTCAACAGGTCTCTTATAAACGCCTCTGCATGCATTGAGTGTATATTATAAGTAGGTGACTGTTATTCAGCTCCAACCGAACAGCAGGCCTAGAAATGCATTATAGGTATTCTAATTGCACACGATTAACATGTTCACTGCAGCATGTGTGTGTGTGTGTGTGTGTGTTTGTGCTACAGGGTGTATGTTTTGCTGAGGGATTTTGGCTACCGGGCCGGACGAGAACATCCTGTCTCTCAGTGCCTGGGTCAACTGGGTCAAAGTTAAGAGGCTAAAGACAGAAGCATCTCTCTCTGTCTCTCTCTCTCTCTCTATCCCTTTACATCTTCTTTCTTTCTCTCTTTCTTTCTGCCTTTCTTTCTTTCTATCTCTCGATTTTTCTTTAGTTATCTCTCTCTGAGCTTTTTCTTTTTTCCTTCTCTCTTTCTCTCCCTCTCTTTGTCTCTCTCTCTCTCTCTCGCTCACACAAACACACACACACACACAGAAATGGGCTGAAAATGTGTGTATCCAGTGTGTATCGCTTCAGTGGTTACTGACAAGAGGTTTCCTGGCTGTTGTGAAACGTCTGTTTTACAAGGCCCAAGGAGTGTGTGTGAGTGTGCATGTGTTTGTATGTGTGTGTGTGTGTGTGCACGTGTACTGCTGTTTGTGGATAGAAAGAGGGTATTTTGAGCCCTCAAGACAAGCTAGTTGAGATTATTTGTGCCTCTTACATACACACACACACATGCAACCAACCACCCACCCACCCACACACTGCACACACACCCAATCAACGTTGTACGAATGCAAGGGCTGATGAAGTGCTATGGCTGGCCCCAGTGGGGCAACACCAGTGCAGCTGAAAGAGAAGTGGGTCAAACTGTTTTCCCCAGAGGCCACCACCCTGCCCCCAAAAACACACCTCCTCCTAACACATACACACCCACTCACACACACACACATACCCACTCACACGCAAACACACACTAGACATAAGAAACTATAGAGTCTCAATCTCTCCAACTGAAGTGGTCTTCTTGTTTTTTGACATCACACTTTTCACATGTGTGTGTAAGTGGGTGTGTCAGTGTGTTTGCTGTCAGTTGGGTTTTGTTCACTGACTATAATGTTATGGTCCTTTTATGTGTCTGTCTGTGCTGACTAGGCATGAGCGATGCTAGTGCTCAGATGTGGGTCAATCTGAATTAGGCGAAAGGTCCATTCTCTGTTACGTTCAGACGACATGCAAGAATGGCTACGTTTCTCTGCAGTAGCCACTCAGAGGGGCTCGCCCACCACAGAGCTCCAACCAGCACTGTTTTCACAAATCCTGCAAAGCAGTACAACCTTTTAAAGCTTTCTTTCGACTCGCAGTAACCAGACCATTAGAAAGCAATATGTATAATTAGATGAACACATACATACACTACAGGCCAGAGGTGTGGAAGCAAGTATTGTTTTTACAAGTTTACAAGTGTCATGTCGGGCTCCCTGAAATGACGCACTGCAGAACCAGCGTTAGAAAACACACAGTCTCTTTATTGAAAGTCCACAGTAAATGTGAGCTCACCGAGCTCCAAACTCAAACCAAGTACTCCGAACAAAACTAGAAAGGTTCTAGGAAGATCCGTCT
>JBBPCZ010044504.1:0-32270 GCA_037974445.1 Brycinus macrolepidotus
AGCCTTCTTTGTAAAACTGATGACTTAGTGTGTTTATTATATATTATATATTGGGTTGACTTAGAATCGCGATTAATCGCGATAAATTTTTTCCAGATTTGCGATTAACTAGTTAATTTTAATTAATCGCTTTACAGTCCTAATACATATTTAATGAATTTTTTACGTGGAAAGTAGTAAGAATCACTATTGTGTGAATGTGTGTATGTGTGTTTGTGTGTGGAAATGGATGGTTAGGACAGTCCCATCAGAAGCTGATAATCAGATATGCCCCTTGAGCAATGCTGCTAACGAACATATGTACAAGCCAGCTTGGCTGTTTGCCGCATGCAGATTGAATCATTTTTCATTCCATTTTAGGCTGTTGCCTGATATAAAACAATGGAAAAACCCAAATGTTTAGTTTTGTTTTCTAATTTCAGGGTGGGTAAATTGACGAGCCACTGTTATCTATTAGACGAGACATCTCCATGGCAACCAGGGGGGCAACAGTGTTATTCTCTAGCTCCAGAGCTGCTTTGTAAGTGGGAACTTTAAAAATCAATAGCTGAGTGCCACGCTGATCCTTAGTGCATTCATAAACTTGGCATTATCCATACACTACTGCTCATAAGTTGTTGGAATAAGGAATTGTTGTTTTTAACCATTTGAAACCAGTTTAAAACCACTTCTGCAGATACATGTACAAAATGGTAATATTGACGAATTACTACTCCACAACCACAGGCAATTTGGAGGAAGCTGGAAAAATGAAATGTTTCATTTTCTCTCCAGAACGAAGAACAAAGCTGTATAAGGTTCTAAAACAGCTAAAAAGCTGTAGAACATTGGGAAGGGGGTTATTGAATAAACATCCTTGTATTTAAAAACTGGAGATCAAATAAGAGGCAGACGGCTTGAAATTACTGTAAATCTATCATTATCATACATTACAAACAAAAAAATAGGCTGCTAACTGCATCTACACACTGATCCCTGGCACATTGTCATGCCCTGGTTCCAGACTTAACACCTAGTCAACTAATACATTCACCAGAAAGTGCAAATGCTTATCTTAGTCTCTTGTTGTTGCCTTTACTTTACTTTTCCCTAGCCGTTACCTGCAGCTGCTAACCTACTGCCTCTTCCCTGAGGCCTTGTTTGCTTTCAGCACTGGCCGCTACCATTTGTTGTAGTTTGTTCTTTTTCCAGTTTTCTTTTCGAGTTTAGTGGCCTTTTTGTTTTTAGTTTCTCCTTTGTTGTCTGATTTTGTCAATGAGCCCTACAGTCTTCTCTAATAACCTCTTGTCAATTTCATTATTTAGCAATCACAGTGTTAGCAGCGAGAGGGAAGATTCTGAAATGTGTGGTGATTTTTAGTGTGTGATGGTCTGTGAAGTGTTGCGTATCTCCACTAGATCTTAGCAACAAATTATTAGCAATTTTCACTGATGCTTGAAGTGACTGATCATTTGGATAATGTTTTTCAAATGATTTTTTTTCCTTTCTTCCTAGCAAATTGTCGTAATAGTGAAGCAGTCTCTACTGATGTCAGGTTAGAGTTGTTGCTAACAAGGTAACAATTCATAAGTCTACATATCACCTACCTATGCCTTCCATGACAACCGACATTAACCTATATGGATATTTATTGCATTCTTAACAACACTTTGTGTTACAAAGTGCCAGTAGCAGTGTCTTTGTCTTAGTAATACTGGAACACTTTTTAGCGCTACACAGAACCATTTTTTAAAAGGTTTTACAGGTTTTCTATCAGACAAAGAACCTTTTATGCATTCACATGGTTCTTTGAGTGTTCTAGATTGAACCATTGCCTTTACAGAAGAACCCTTGAAGAACCATTGTTTAGGGTGTATAAAGGCCTATTCCAGCAATTGCAACACATGCTGAGGTAACATGACATCAAAACAGACAAATGTAGCCTTTATGACTGACACTTAGAATAAGTGTTTATAGAAGATTATGTGAAAGATGGGTTTATGGGCCAGGCAGTGTGCCACGTCTAACGTCCTCCAAAAGACTATGACTCGTATCAGCCATTAAACCGTAAATATCCTGCAACCATTTGCTCACTCCACTTTCCAACAGTGTGAAAGTTGAAGAAGTCACTCTGATTGGCAGACATGAATACATAGACACACACACATACACAGTTTTACTTTAATATCCCTGCTGTAGGCTCCCGATTTTGAGTGGGAGTGATAAGACAGCAGAGAAACGGGGCAGGGAGGAGTCATGTCTCTGAGCACTCTGCTGCTGATAAGAGTTTATGAAGTAGCTGTCACTCTGAAGTGCCCCCCAAGGGCCAGGCCACCAAATCTCTCTCTCACACACACACACAGACAAATGCTCTCTCTCTCTCTCACACACATATACACACAGTCACATCAAGATAATTGGCTCTCTGGCTCTGGCCATGATTCCCAATCCTTGAGTGCAGATCTCAAATTTTACTTCTGGGAAGAATTATTCTTTTTTTCAGTTCATGGGATTTCTGATTTGTGTGATTGCCAGTTCAGTGCCAGTGTTTTTTTATATATACAAACAATTTACTTGCAACTTGAGTTGAACTTGCTGTTTTGAGAAATATTAAAATTGTGCGTTTAATTATTTATCCATGAAAAGGTTCATAAAATGTATCAGTAGAACTGTATATGAGCCAGAAAGAGCTCAACCACTTGACAACCATCAGAACACCTAACGGCCTGAGATACTTTAGCAACCCCTTACCAACTTCCCAGCCGCCACCTGCATTATCATAGCAGCTGCATAGCAAAAATCTAGTCTAGTGTCAGTTTAGTGTTGCCCTCTCTAAATGGGTAGTATACTCACTCATTTGTGAAGAGTGCCCCTTCAGCTACCATGTACCACTTTCATAAACTTTAGCGCAGATTTTTCATGAAGCCAGTTCTGTATTTGCAGTCTGGACTTGACTTTGTGCTCCTTTAATGAGAATGGAGCTTCTAAGCATTGGGCTGTTATCAGATAGTATGAAATTGCACCTTGATTGGTTTGTGTATTGGCTGCAGCAGCCTATTTTCCAATCTGAATGGTCTGACTGAATGAGCTGAGCTAACTGCAATCCAGAATCATACACTTTACAAAATTAAACTTAAATGTAGCTGGGGGGGATCTGATTAATAGGAGTCTATTTTTAGGACATGGCGGCATACATTAAGTATTGTTCGTAGGCTATGAAGGGTTTGTCTTGGAGTAAACATACTTATATATCTTCTTGGTAAACTAAGTAATGGAAAATGGGACAAAAAGGATGGCTATGTTTTTTTTCCAGAGGTGAAAAAAGTCCAAAAAAGCTATTTTAGAACTCAATAAGCAAAGCTAAATTAATAAATAAAGAAATAAGTGTTATTCAGCTTTGAACAACTGAACTGTAAGGGGAGCTGGGCTGGCTGCTATGGGTTGTAATTCAACCTGTTTAATTGGAAGACATTGTTGTGCTTGTCACTGAGTCTTCATTGCATGCCAAACACAGACAAAGTTGGCAAATGGTATCTTGAGCTCTTGAGCTCTCTGTACTTGATAGTTTCTTGCTACCTTGTTACCCATTTCTGAAGCAGACAGCATAAGTATCATCGAAAGGAAAAAAACAAACCAACAAAAAAAACCCAAGGTTTTCTAAACTCCCTACTCTCTTTCCCCCACCCAAAGCTGTCTCGGTTTTGGAAAAATCAGTTTCATCGAGTTTCTATATGTTGCACAGTGACAAGCTGACCAGAGCTGACACCGTCAAAGGGCATTAGACTGGTCACAGAGTGACACAGAGAGTTTTGGGCATACTCTGCCCAAGCCAGAATTCTGCCCATTTGTGTTGTCGGCTATGGCAATACACTGAGAAGAACCTACCGAGCTCCTAAATGGACTACCACCTGCAGTCCAATGGTTAGGCTGATGAAGACCGACAGCTTGGCATGGAATGCTTTCCATACTCGGGATACACACTGGGGGACTCAGTTGGACAGGATGTCCTCTGGATTGCCATAAACATGAAACACATGCTGGAAAAGAGCATCAGCTACCTGGAGGTGGGGAAAGCTATTTGAAAGGGATGAACCTACATCCCTTTAAAAAGTTCTTGGTGGTGGCGCAAACAGAACATGAACCAACTATATTGTTATATTGTTAATCTCGAGAGAGTGTTGGCCATCAGTATTTTTTCTTTAATAGATCCCTAGTGCGGGAGATACCAAGATTCCCTGAGGTGGGTGCACCATGCATATGCTCAGGCACTCCAGCATGTAGAGCCTATCCAAGGGACAGCCAGGGGGCACGGGTCTCCCAAGTCAGCGGAGCAACTAGCATGAATGCGGGCAAAATGAGCTCAGGAATGTTGGGGCATATGCTGAATAACAACATGAGAGAGCATCAGCCTTACCATTTCTGACCCAGGACAGTAGGTGATTTGGAAGTTAAAGCAAGTAAAGAAAATGACCTTCTGGCTTGCCAAATGCTTTGCTTACCAGATGTGTTCTAGGTTCTGGTGGTGAGGACCACAAAGGAGTGCTGCACCCTCTCCAACCAATGCCTCCACTATTCTAATGCCGCCTTGATGGCAAGCAACTTGTGGTTATCTATGTTGCAGTTATGTTCCGCCTCTGTCAGTTTTCATGAAAAGGTTTAGGGATGTAACTTTCTGGGGTTTCCTTGGTGCTGTGAGAGGACCGCCCCTATTCCAACCTCAGTGGTGTCAACCTCCACCACAAAAGGTAGTGTGGGGCTGGGCATTTTGAGTATGGGGGCACTGGTGAATGATTGCTTCAACTTGCAAAAGATATTTCTTCCCTTTGGTGTCCACTGTAATTTTTTGGCTTTACCTTTAAGGAAGTCGGAAAGGTGGCTGCCACAGAGATGAAACCCCAGATAAACCTACAGTAAAAGTTAACAAAACCCAGGAACTACTTACCATGTCCCTTACCATGAGGAGGTCTGGCCACTCTATTACTGCAGACACTTTAGCCTCTTCCATTCTAACTCTTCCTATCTGCATGGGCTCAGGTATGGGATCACCACTGGTAGGCCCCTGAACAGAACCATCAGGGGTACCAGGAGCGTAGATGCAGATCTGAGCGGCTGGTGGTGAACGCTGGTTAGTGTGGTGTTTCATGACCTGTAAGTGCTGATCAAGCCCTATAGCTAGCTGTAAGACATCGTCCAGATCACAGTCAGCATTTCAGCAGGCTAGCTCAGTTCAAGGCTTAGGGCTTCCTGGTACACACACTGATCTCCCTGGCATAATCTGAGGAGTCAGTTGCTGCTCAACTACCCTTGGGCCAGGAGAACGAACACTGTCTGGAAGTGGCAGACAAACTCAGGGAAGTTAGTGGTAATAGAGCCTTTCTCCTCCACACTGCTGCCGCCCAATCCTAAACCCACCTGGTGAGCTGCTGGATCATGATGGATATTTTGTTGGAATCAGGCAGGCTGGGGATCCCGTTGTACCGATCTAGTAAGGAGGCATGGACCTGACTTCACCTGGTCATATCGGTGGGCCTTTGTGGCATTAAATGTACCTGAGGAGGCCTGGCGGCAGGGCGTACTACGGTGACCAGCTCCACCACCACCTGGGTCAGCTGGTTAAGACAGAGAGTCTGATCCTATAATTGGTATGAAACCACAGAAGTAGCACTCCTGGTGTGTCTGGAGTGGTCTGCTCTTAGCAGGAAATGCAAACAAAGGGGGTGTGGCACTCAAGGCGTGGCCAACTAAATAATTAACTTTAACTTGCACTGAAATTAGCTTTTTCTTCTCTTGTAAAGTTATTTTTGGAGATATCAGGTTTGGATAAAAAACAGTCTTATTTATCATTTGATAGCCCATCTGTGACAACTATCTAATCCTCATTGTTAGTCAGCATGCTACGTCTAAATAACTTTACCGGTAATGCAGGTACAGGCTCTGAATATATAGTCAGTAATAAAGTTTAATGTGAGTGCGAGAACTACAATCCCAGGGTCTCCTGATGTATTGTTTTGCATGATGTGCTAACTGACAGATGAACGCTGCTAATGTGCTATAAATCAAGCTGAGCTCTTTCGGTTGTTGATGTGCTGGAGCAAAGAGAAGGGAAAGGTACATGGAAAAAGAGCTAGGCGTCTTTTGATGTGATCTTGAGGGGTTTGCCAGGGATGTTTAAGAGGCTGAGTCCACCAAACAGGTGGAAGCCCTTCGGTGCTTCTCATTTATGTATTATTGAACTGACGAGGCTTTTGCTCCTCATTTCTGCTTGCAGGGTGTATTTTCCACTTCAAAGGCTGCTCATGGAGGATGACGGGGGAGTTACCTTCTGACAGGCCACACTGATTTGTTTACCATGGCATGCCACGTCCTGCCGTTAAAATGAGCAGGGGACGACGGAAAGTGCAGGCTCATCAACCTGCAGCAAAGTCACCACCATCATTTGTGGTGGTAGCAGGGTTATGCTAATTATGTTAATCACTCTAATTAGCATTCACAACAATGCAATCCCCTCACATTCAGGAACTAAACAGCATTTGTAATGATTCTGTGCTGGTACAGTTACTGATTGTTCCAGCTGCTGAAGAATTAATATACATTGTGTACTTTTATTCTGGTAATATTTTGCATTTCATGACTCAAGTACCTCACGTGGTTTAAAAATGGTCAGTCATTTGGTCACAATAATGCAAGTTATCTTTAACCATGCTTCACTGAGCAGTCAAAATATCAGATCAGATTCCTCTGTATTTATGACATTCATTGCCCCAAAACTTATTCTAGATCACCGCTCCTGTTCCTGTGGTGGTTTGTGAAAACAAACCCTGTTGTGTAAAATGCCTACTGCGTTCAGCTATACTGTGAAGTTTTGTTCATTTTTACAGCTCAGTTTTTGTAGCTGTAGTGATGTTTTCACGAGAAAGGATTTTGGTGTCTATTGACTTCTAGTGTTAGTCATGTTAGCCTTATAGCTCCAGTTCTAAACTAAAGAAACAAAATTTGGACTCTTGGCTGACTGACCATGCCTGGAGCCAGTGGAAGATTGTGTAAGTTTAGCTTTTTTGCCAAACTGTTCCATTAAAGAAAGAGACCATGGTGAGTCTTTGCACTGAAATTTGAAGCACATTGAATAAAATTTGAAGGTTTCCAATTTGCACAAGCAAAGAAAATGTCCAGAAGACATTTGTTATTAGCTAGGATGCTTTAAAAGAAAGGGATTTGTTGAGTAACCCTGAATATAAAAGCCATTCACATGCTTTCTTTCATTCCAAATCAAGCACTGTTGGCACCCCTGTATCTTCCACTAGTCTGCCAGTCATGATGACCTTCAAAAAGCAATATTAGCAATCCAACCTTGCCTCTTTTTGATAGCCTTCTCCTCAAAAAAGTATCTCCAGGAACCTCTCACTAGTTGACCCACAACAGTTCTTACTCTGTGTAGGAGGAAGGCTCTTGAAAGGAGAGAGCGAGAGAAAGAGAGAGAGAGATAGCAAGAATGTGCAAGGTATAGCAGATGTGCCTTTTGAATACTTTAGTTAGAATGCTAAGTTCAGTAATGTTTTTTTGATCCACTGCTCCATTCAGTGCTCAAATGGTAGTCCATGGCATCCTTCCTTCTAAAAGAAAGTTTCACAGAGTCTGAGACTTTTGTCGTATGGTGAGATTTTTTCACTTTGCTAGTTCATGTCCTTGGTCGTATTAAGCATAGCCCATTGTATCATATCATCTACATAAAACTGACAAAACATATGATACACACATGTCATTGCATTTGTCATACGCTGTTGGATGAGAAGGCCTGGCTCACGATCTCCGTTCAAGTTCATCCCAAAGGTGTTCGATGGGGTTGAGGTCAGGATTCTGCACAGGCCAGTCAAGTTGTTTTACACCGAACTCAACCAACCATGTCTTTATGGACATTGCTTTGTGCACTGGGGCACAGTCATGATGGAATAGAAAAGGGTCTTCTCTAAACTGTGCCCACAAAGTTGGAAGCATGGTGTTGTCAAAAATGTCTTGGTATGCTGAAGCATTAAGATTGCCCTTCACTGGAAGTAAGGGGCCTGCTGAACTCAATAGTTGAGAGGTGTCTATATAGTGTATATTGTGTATATTTGCTGTAACATGTTTATGGCATAGTTAGGTCAGTGGTATGTAGCAGGGTTTAATGAAAGTGTTTGGGATATGATATGAAGGGGTAATTTTATAGGACGTTTTCCCTCCACCACCTATATCACCTACTTATCGCTAAGCGAATGTGAATCAGCTCTACAATGTCATCATCTTATTCTTCTTTAGAAATGACATTTAAATGGGAATAGGACCTGGATCTGCTTGGATTCCTTCTTATTTGGCATTGGACATCTGACTAGTACCTTAGACAATCTAGCTCATCAATTAATTCAATTTAAATGCATTACTAGGGTTTACTCCACACCACAAAAGTACACTAATTGTTAACATTGCTAACAAACACTAGGAGCGTTAACAATGTCCTTGTAGCTCTGGTGCTACACTAAAGAAGCAAAATTTGCATTAGTTCACAACTCTACCATAGTGGATTTGAAATGAAAAAATTGACATGATAATTTTATCCATGACATAATAGTGAAAAAATCATAATGGAAACAATGCCCTTTTTATACACTGTACATTAAGACCACTGACAAGTGAAGTGATTAACACTGAAGATGTCATTACAGTGGCACCTTTTAAGGGGTAGGATATATTAGGCAGCGAGTGAACAGTCGATGTGTTGAAGTTGCTGTGCTGGAAGCAGGAAAAATTGGCAAGCTTAAGGATCTGAGGGTTAAATTGTCATGACTAGGTGACTGGGTCAGAACATCTCCAAAACGGCAGGTTTTGTTGGGTGTTCCCGTCGCTATGCTGCCAAGTTTTATTTGACAAGATGGGATGATTTTATTTGATGTATGGGCTGACTTAAGTCAGTCTTGGACAGAAATTTCTTAAGTTCAGGTTGGTTTCAAAATGCAGGTGTTGGGTTTTACAGAAAGTTCTCAGCCTGTATTTGGACATCGACCGACATTTGACATCGGTTTTAATTATTGTGATAATTATGATAAAATCCTTGTTTCCAATTGAACAGCCAGAGACAGGGAAAATTTTGCCCTTTTCCACAAGAAAATGGGTAATAATTGCATGAAACAGTTACTAATACATTTTCCTAAGATTTATTCTTGCTAATATTCCCTACTGACTCCTTTAAACAGGCTTCTGTGGGGGTCGTCGAAATTGCTGCCCACCACATCAGTTAAAGACAAGCAGTCTCTACTGCATGTGTCCCTTAATGTGTCGGTAATGTCCCTCAGTGCCACTCGAAGCCCCCCTGCTCCTAAAAATTCTTTCATCCATAGTGGAGGCCCTGCACCTCCAGCCAGATTAAAAAGAGGAATGAATAGAGAGATGGAAGAACGAGAAAAGAGACGAGTGGCTGACAAGACAGATCAATCAATAGCTACATTAGTGGGGCTGTCACGCGGTGAGAGGCTGTTGTGCTCTTATCTCCCAGAAACCAATTAGATTGGCCGAAAAACGACCTGGGAGATGGCCCTTCCTCCATGAACCAAGCGCAGCTCGAGCAGCCTCTTCGCTGCCCGAGAAAGAAGCGGATAATATCAAGTCTTGGCTCCCGCGTTCCAGAAAGGTTGAAGGCCTGCTGATCGATGGCGTGCTAAGCGGCTCTACGTGCGTTGGTGGTTAGAGAGATTAATTATTTTCTTCCGACTGAATCTTTGATGACAGCTTGAGTTAACAAGTCTGGCCAGTCCATGGAGTGGGAAAAAAGGTTTACAGTGACCAGTTCAACACATTTGATTTTTTAAAAATGTTTATATTTACACAATGAGTTTTTCTGTTTTAATATCAAGAAATAGATTATAGCTTATGTAAATATACATGTATTAATTTCCGTTCATACATAAGTAGATCTTGATCATAATAACTCATTGATTCTTATGTAATTCCACATGTGTAACAGGGTGAACTGCTGCTTTTTAAATAAGACATTTCTGATTGTAACAAAAGATGTTATCACCCACATTATAAGAGTATGCATCTGCACAGGAAATGCCAAAATTTCTTAAAACTTAGACATTTATTTTTTAGCACAATATTTCCCTTTTACATATATGTAATTACATGAGATTAAATAAGCTATTAAAGCTATCAAAATACACTTGTGTAATAAAATAAATTTTAAGTAAATCTGAAACACGTAATTATATAAGCAGTACTACTGTAATACATCTGTAACAGTGGATACAGAGAATTCACTGAACAGAGAATTTTAGACCCAGTGATTCTGAGGAGCAAAAGTAGGAATTCAGACAGACCAATTGTCAGCCGTAATTTTGGACATGTCTGCATTTTTTTTTATAGATTAATGCTGTAATTTTTTGTGTGAGTGCAGTGAAATAACACTGAACCCCATAGTGAAAAATCCATCTGATGTTCTTCTGTGCTGTTTTGAAGGAAGAAAGCTGTCTGATTTTCATCACTGGGAATAATTAATATGTTTTTAAGATAATATAAAGAGAGAGCAAGAGAGATGTGACAACTGGAACTGGAAGGTGCCTCCTGCCTCGAGGTGCAATGGCACCGGGCCAGTAATGTCACTTTCAGCAAAATCTGGAGTCTGCTGGGATTGACTTTTACCCACCCTGTGAAATGTTTTCATCTTATACTTGCCATTAAGGTAATAGCTTTGCAGCCGCCACATTTCAGAGCGATGCCTTTTCAAGCGCCTTGCAGTTCGTCCCAGGATGGCTAGCCAGGCCATCAGAATTGTTAGCCATTTGTGCCTGTTTCTTTTAACCTTCCTGCATATATGGTTGGGTGAGGCAGTTTAGACAATTCCAGTTTCTTGAAAATTCTCTATTTCATCGGCCACATTGAATCAGCCCCTCTGAAAGGATCCCAGCTTCTCCCCTCCCCTGCTCACTGAAGGCTCAGCCGTTTGAAATTGGATCAGCTCAGGTGCCAAAATACCAGAATGTTAAACTAATTAGGCCTCCATGACTCATGTTGGATGTTGGTAAATGTAATTTTTTCAAGTTACAGGGATAAGGTCCCTTTTAACCAGTAGAAACATTTATGTAGACATGCTAAGCTAAAGGCTAACCCAAACGCACATATCACCTTAGGGGACAAAACAGCCTAATAACGCACAGGACATGTATGAATTGATGAATAGCTAGAATAGCTATTCTAGACATTTGCAGTATGCCTGTCTAATCCATTGATTCTTAAATTTAGTACAAGATTAGGTTTAATCCATATCTGAGGAACCAGGACTAAGAGCTTTATGTGATGTTCAGTGCTGCTCCTCACCACTTCCTGGACTTCCTGTTTTGGCGCTATTTAAGGACTGAAATTTCTAAGAGACGTTGCAAAGTATTGCCTCTCACAGTGTACCAAGCATTTGTATCCATTGCCATTTCTTCACTTCTATATTTTGACCTGCTTCATTTTTTACTTATACCTCTAGCCATGCCTTTGATATTCCTGTTTTTGGTTTTTGATTTTTTCTTGTGGATTACACCTGGTCTGACCTTCATGTATCTATCTACTCCTGTTGTACTTCAATCTGTGACTGGAATTCCATTGTGGAATATCTTTGTTATGCCTGTTTGCTGGATTTTGATCCTGAACTACTAATTTCATAAGTTGCAATTAGCAAGTTTTATCTGCAACAGAGCCAATTCTCCAGCAATCCTTACACTTTAGAATTAAATGTTCATTTCTTGAAAATGTTAAGATATTGACAGCATTCAGTTCATCAGTCATGGCTAGCACTAGTGTTGGTAAGGTCAGCGGAGCATTAATTAATCACAATCAAATCTGTACTAAGGTAAGTCGAACCACTCACCTACTAGCTAAGCTAGCACTAGCAGGACTACAATAAGTCAGTGCTGTTTTGCAGTTAAAGGAACAAGAAATCCCTCATTCTGATGAAAGTGGAAACCTTTGGTGGTCCTTTAATGGGAATCCAACCTTGAAGGATTGGAGGACAGTTGGGTCAAGCATCCTTTTTTTGGCCATCATCTCTTGGCCTTCAGGCAATGCACTGGACCCCAAGCTCCTCTAAAGTGGCATGGCACTCCAGACTCCTTGACCAGCCAAGCTTATGATGCATGGTGGCCTTGGATAACCCCTCACATGCTGTCTCATTTATACTTAAAGGGAAAAAGTGAACAACATTGCATTCATTACATGTAGGATTTGAAGCACCATAAGATGTACCACCTGGGGACTTTTTCAGTCAAGCTGGGTTTTTCATTAACATTTCTCTCTCTTGGTGAAGGAGTTTGAAATGCAATGTCCAGAGTAAAGTATGTGATCTTCGTCTGTTAGAGGCCTCAGACTTAGATGCCTTCTTCAAACTTCAGGAATATGCAGTGCTGTTAGCTTAACACTAACAAGCAACTAGAATCTCATAGGATTGCTAACGGAAATTAATATTACTGTACCTGTGTGTTTTCTCATTTTTATATTTATAGCCTGGTTTTCATTTTCTTTCTTCGTGAGTGTATGTGTGTGTGTGTGTGTGCGTGTCAGCACTTCTACAATTAAAACTTCCAAAAATGATACATACATTACTTCTATTCATCAACATCAACTAAATGAGCATGTAAGGATTAACCATTTTGGTCGACTTTTTTTAAGTGGTTGCTCCTCATTAAAATTCATTCAGAGTTGAGACAGAATCAATTTTGACAGTTTTTTCACAGTACATCCTTTCATGGAAAGTGACGCACCACCCCAAGCGATGAGCCTGCATTATTTGAAGGCTCAAAGATTTAAGGCCAACTCACCTTCATTATCTGCACTTAGCGCCAGTGGCTTCAAAGTGTGTTCTCTCGCTGTTTGCTCTGCATAAGCTGCCGCAGTCGGAAAACAGTACGGCTTATTAAGCAGGCTAATTACATGTGGCTGTGGCCAGTAAGAGAGGGGGGAAAAAGCAAAAATAATAGCTATATCATTGCTCTGTGTAATTTCTGATGTGAGCGGGTCAATCAAATTGTCATTAAACTGATGATTTGAGAGCACGAGGCTCATGCGAGTTAAAACATTAACGACGGTGAAAAAAAAGAAATAAAGGGTGAAATAAGTGTAACGTGTGCGCTTGTGTGTGTATGTTCTACTAGATTGCCCCATAGCATGGGATGAGGCTGAGTGTGTATGTGTCTGAGTGCTTTGAGAGAAAATTGCTTTGTGTAACAGCGAACCCCATCTTAAGGCAGTCTGCTGTGGGATGAGTTCATTTGTCCTCACCTAAGACAAAGAAAACAAAAGTGCACAGACCTTTTAAACGTGAAAGTGTGCACAGCATGCAAGGACACATGGGGGAAGATGTTTGCGTGCTTAAATGGCAACGTGGATGGCAAGCATGGCAAGATAATGCATTAGTCTCAGGCATGCCCATGCCCCATCTGAACTCGCATATCCTGGGATGGGCCAGAATCAGGAAAAACTAAAAACGACCAGTTCAGACAAGCACAAGGGTGAACATGCATGTGAGGCGGTAATTGCATGCATGTGAGGTGGGGGGGAGGACAGGGGAAATTCAGATCAAGACCCTGGGTTGATAGTTAAACCCTGTCACCTTGTTGATATGTTAGCATCTCTCCCCTGCCCAACAAAAACCCATCTTTGCTCCCTCCCAAACGCACTCCACTGCACGGAATCATGTCTGCCCTTGGAATTTGGGTGGGGCACAGTGGGAGTTGATACCCAAGCACCCACCCAAAGGATATTAGGCCGGTTGTGGGGTGGAGCAGTAGATTCTGGGTGCAATAAATTCAGCACCAAGACCAGGCAGCAGATAAACTGGCTAAACAGACCATCTGCTAGCTGCCTTGAGTCGCCACCTAGGTCCCACTCTATCGAGACTGTGTCTGTCCCCCGAACTAAACAGACCAGTAGTCTCAAGAAGTGTGTTCTTATAAATGTATCTGCCTCTTTCAAACAACCAGCAAACTCAGCATCTTAGACCAAAGCAGGGACTGCTTAAGAAAAGAATGCTCACTTCTGAATACGCTATTGTAATTGAAATAATCACTGATCAGAATTTTGACGCTTCATGTCCTACAGAGACCTGGATTAGACCTGACAAGTTTGTTGCACTAAATGAGGCAATGGCCACAGGCTATAACTGCGTACACAACCATAGACTAAGTGGTAGAGTGGGAGGCATAGCAAACATTCACAGAAGTGCCTTAACTATTAATGAGAAAACAGGTTTTACCTTCCCTTCTTTTGAAATTCTTTTTTAACATAATCTAAGCACAATTAAGACCTCTTTTTCTGTAATTACTATCTACAGGCCATTGGGGCCATATACAGAGTTCTAACAAGAATTTATTTGTTTAACTAGCAAACATAGCAGTACACAGTTATAAAGTAATACTTGGAGACTTTATTATCCACTTTGAAAAAAACAAAAACATGATCCACTGAAATCTGCATTTACTTCAGTTCTAAATTCTGTGGGCTTTACTCAAAATGTAACAGGCTCTACTCACTACTGCAGTCACGCTCTTGATTTAATCCTTAATGTCGATAATATAGCTATTCTTCCACAGACCACAGTAATCTCTGATTACTACCTCATTACCTATGAGCTTTATCTTAATCATAATATAAGTACATCCCCTTGCTTTATTATTAGTCGTACCATAACATCCGCCATAGCTCTTGGTTTTATTGAAAAGCTCCCAGATTGATCAACCCCAGTTGGCTCTCCATCTGGTCCAGCACACTTAGATAACCTAACTGAATGCTTAGATAACACTCTTCAATCCACATTAGATAATATCACACCTCTAAGACATAAAATAATTAATCAGAAAAGCTGGAATTGTTCCATCTGTAGGGAGACCCTTAGAGATTAACTAGGAACCAGGGAGTAGTGATGATGTTTTGGACTTTTTAAACAATAAAATTGGAGCCATTAGACAAAAAAATTCAAACAAGAAGTCTTACTCCACCATTTCTGCTGCTTGATACAGCCAGTGCTTGTACCGTTCAGAACTTAGCTGCAGCAGAGAGGGTGGCATCTTTTAATCCAGTTCAACAGACAGAACTCACTATGAATATCCTCTCATTAAAATCTTCTACCTTTACTGTCAATTTAGTTCAGACAAGCCTGCTTAAAGAAGTCTTACCTGTAATAATATGGCCTCTTTTAGCAATAATAAACTTAGTATTGGTTATTTATCAAAAGCATTTAAACTAGCAGTTATTAAGCATATGTCAAGGAAACCAAGTCTTGATCCAGCTCTCAAATTATCAACCTATTTCTAATCTAACATTTTTATCTAAGATTTTAAAGAAAGAAAAAAGAAAGTTGTGGCCCAGAAGTTATGTTTGCTTCTGCATAAGAATCGCATGTATGAAAAATTCCAATCTGGATTCTGGCCTCATCACAGCACCACTCACCACTCACCACTCTTTTACTGTCCACTCACAAAGGATTTGTATCTTTGCTGGTTTTGCTCAAACTTAGTGCAACATTTAACACCATAGACCACTGTATTCTATCAGACAGACTAGAAATCCTGGTGGGAGTCCCAGTATCAGCCTTATTATGGTTTAAATCATAGCTAACTGGCTGCTATCAGTTTGTAAGTGTGAACAGTGAATTATCAGCTCACACCAAAGTAAATGTCCTGAAAGGTTCTATTTTAGCACCACATGCACAATAATAATAATAATAATAATAATAATAATAATAATAATAATGCCTTTTTTATTCATATAGCACCTTTCTCAAACTAAAGGTCACTTTAAACATAGTTGAGACATAAAACAAGAAACAGCATTTAACAGACAGTAGTAGACAAAAGGAGTTTAAATTACAGTAACACAGATTACAGTAGCAGGAAAGAACAAACAGATACCAGGATCAAGAGTTAGGAGAAGAGGCATAGCGCTGAGAGAAAAGATACATGTTCAGTTGGGTTTTGAAAGAAGAAAGAGAGGAAGCATTGCGAAGATTCTGAGGAAGGGAATTCCATAGTTTGGGAGCCACAACACTAAAAGATCTACCACCTGTTGAAGATTTTGGGGACTATAAGCAAACCAGTACCAGAGGAACAGTAAAGAATGAGTTGGAGTAAATGAATGAAGTAATTTAGTGAGGTAGTGGGGAGCAGAACCATGAAGAGCTTTAAAGGTAATGAGAAGCAGCTTAAACTGAATATGGTATGATAAGGGTAGCCTGTGAAGTTCATGGAGAACGGAGGAGATCTGTCCAGACTTCTTAGTAAAGGTGAGAACATGAGCAGCAGAGATTTGCACATACTGAAGCCTAGCAATGTTTTGTGTTGGGAGAAAAGAGCATTACAGTAATCAAGACAAGAAGTTATGAAAGCATGAATAGGTGTTTCAGCACCCTTCAGGTACATGCTGCCATTGGGTGTGATTATCCAAAAAATGGGATTAACTTTAGATCTCTGCCAACCAAGATGATAAATATTGACTAAATAAGATCGAGGATTGCGTAAAAGACATAAAAAACTGGATGTCACATAACTTTCTCTTGCTCAACCCAGAAAAAACAGACCTCTTCTAGGTCCAAATGCTGCCAGAAATAAACCGTAAAGTTTAATGCTAGATCTTAACAGTTCCTCAGCTTCTCCTGTGTCAACTGCAAGAAATATTTGTTGTCATTACCGACCCTGATCTGTCCTTTGATGCACATAAGTGATAATGATCATTTGGTCATATGTGAACACACCACAGCACACAGTGTGAACAGCACAAAATTCTTCCTCTGCATTTAACCCATTCACCAAGTAAAGCAGCGGGCAGCCAGGAACACGGCGCCCGGGGAGCAGTGTGTGGGGACAGTACCTTGCTCAAGGGTACCTCAGAGTTGCCTAGCGGTCTTGGGAATCGAATCCACGACTTCCTGATCGCAGGGCGAACGCCCTAACCACTAGGCCACCAGCTGCCCCACATATAAGTACTCTTATTAAAATAGCATTTTTGCTAAGCTAAGAAATGCACTATCCCTACATGATGCAGAAAAATTAATTCATATCTTTATTACCTCCAGACTCGATTACTGTTATGCCCTGATGACAGGATGCTCTAAAAAACATATATAAACTTCTACTAGTCCAGAATGCAGCAACTAGAGTTCTCACTAGAACCAGAATATTTGATCATATTAGTCTGACATTATCAAGACTACACTGGCTTCCGATAAAATTTCACACTGATTATAAAATTCTAATATTGACATATAAAGCCCCAAATGACCCTGCCCCCGAATACCTCCGTGAATCTTTTGCTGCTAACCTCCATGCATACTTGGCTTGAGCATAGAGAATTCAAGTTAACTGGGATGCTGCTGCTGCCGTCCCACCACTCCCCACATTCACTCTAGTTTGCTGACAGTGGATTGGGTGGGCACCAGTGTCTTGGGGTGCTTTTATGTCTGTGATGCCTTTCAGCTCTGCCTTTTCTAGCTAGGCTGCTATAGCCAGGTATGCTGGAGTCTCAACTTGCACTCTTTACAGTTATAATTTGTACCCTGTAAACTTAAGCAGAACGAACTCCCAGGGGAACCACTGCCCATTCTTCTAGCCTGGTCGACCACCATCAGGGCTCTGGGTCACCACCCCATTCTGGATCTGCCATCGCTGGAGTCCCTTGCCCAAATGTCCTAAACTTGTTTGGGTGCTTTGGGGTGCCAGCATGTGCTCCTACTCCGCCATCCTAGGGTGATTGCTGCTCAAAGCTCCGGAAGAGACTGTTATTTCTTTTGCTATGGACTGGAGACTACTTCTCACATTACTGAGTCTAACTGTACCAACTTTGTTAGCCATAGACTGCCAGCTGTTCAGCAGTGATCAAGACTGTACACGAAGGCCTTCTATTGTTAATTATCTCCACAAGGACATCTCTTTTTCACTCTCTGGGTTGACCAGAGGAGGATGGTTTCCTCTTTTGAGTTTCTTCCAGAGTTTCCTCCTCTAGCTCTACGGAGTATTTCCTTGCCTCTGTCACCTTTGGCTTGCTCACTAGGGGCTTGAACCTGGATTCTGTAAAGTTGCTTTGTGACACCATCAGTTGTAAAAAAAAAAAAAAAAAAGGCTATATAAATTAAATTGAATTGAATTAAAACTGGAGCTCTGGAGGACCCCTCCGTAATGAAAGCAGGGATGTCTCAGCACATACACACTTATAGAAATACATACACAAACACACTTATATAAGACACCATGCACGCACACACGCACCGCCATCACACAGCTTTGATTCATTCTGGGCAACACCTGCAGTGGCTGATGAGTGTCCTGGTGGCTCATTCTCCGTCTCTTCATTATCATACGCTACAGAGGAGCATTTCATTAACCTCCGCTGATCCATACGCACTCCATCAGCTGTGCACACAAACACACACACACACACACTCACACACACACACATGCACACTGTCATATACACTTGTGCATTCACTCACACATGCTGTTATTCAATCACATTGCACAACGGGATACTGAGGGATTCTGATACTTGAGGGCAATCAGTGCAGTCTTTTTAAGCTGCACAGAACGCTGTAGGTAACCTCAACGCGCTTGGAGGAGAACTAACCCACAGCCATAGCCCCACACAGTGAACTCCTGCTTGGACAGTTGAAAAAAAGAAGTGTTCATTTTAGGATGAGGGTTAGCTACTTCCTCAAACACATTAGTGCATGCAAATTGCTCATTCAATGTAAAAGGGTTAGTCAGGCCTGCCAAGTTTTACATTTACTGAAAGAAAAAAAGTTATCCCACACCATCTTATCCTCTGTGAAAAAGCAGCTACTTACCTTGTATTTAACCTCACTTTAATAGAACCTTTCCAACAATGCCAAGTGAACTAAAAGGCCCCATGCAGCATGCTATTCTGCTATCAAAGAGTTGAGAAAGTTATTGAATTATATCATTTGGAAATAGTTCCAAAGCTGTTTTTAAAGGCTGGGACTCCAGAGAACCAAAATGACAACTATTATCTCCATTTGGAGAACACTTAGAACAGTGGTGAATCTTCCCAGAAGTGGCCGGCCTACCAAAGTTCCAGAAGAGCAACAATGACCAGGAAGTCACAAAAAAACCCAGAGGAACTTCCAGCCTCATCTTAAACAAGGTCAGCATTTATGATTCTACCATTAGAATGAGACCTGGCTAAAATGGTACCCATGGGAGAGAGACAAGGTGAATAGCATTGCTAGCCAAGAAGAACTTGCCATCTATTTTTATATGCTTTGTTGATTCTACTTATATTTCTTAATTTTGGTGGTGGTTGGTCTGTTAGATTTTTAGTACAAGACTTGAAAGCCTAACCAATGGAAGAGCTTATATTACTATATCTACCCAGCTACAATAGCAAAATAATCTCTGATTATTACACAATTCAAAAGTTAAATCCTGTTATACCAAAATAAATTAATGAATTAAAGTACTTTAAATATAATGCATTAAATATAATGCATTACAGACAAACTTTTCATTCCCAAAGATTGTTAGGCCTTCTCTGAAATGACACTGCCAAGCTGTTGTTTTTGTTACACTTTGTATAGTAATTGTCGATTGATAAGGATGATTTACAAAGTAACAACTTTGTTTACAACTTTAATTTTGGTTCTGAATTCTGGAGCATGAGCCAAAGAACTTACACGGAATTGGCTAGAACAGTTGAAAACACTCCCCTGTTGAAGAGTTAATATAGTGTGCGAGGAATTTCTGGGTTAGAGGCTGTTGTTGGGGTTTTTCTGCAATCCAGTAATGGAACAGTTCCCAAAGGCAATTTTTTTGGGTAAGGCCAGCATAGAATTTATGTTGAGTCAGATGAGCTCTCTGCAGCTTTACAAGAGTTTTCAACATCTTTCTATCTATCCATCCATCCATCCATCTATTCATCCATCAATGCATCTGTCCATACCAAAACAGCTCTGACCTGTCAAGGCCTGGACTTCTCAAGACCTCTGAATGTGTGCTGTAGTATCTGCACCAAGATGTTTCCAAATTACAGGATTTAAAGGATCTGCCGCTAAGTGGGGCCTCCATGGATCAGCATTATTTGCTATCAGAAGATAGGGACACTGTGGTCCTAAATGGATGGACATGGTCAGCAACAATACTCAGGTAGGCTGTGGTGTTTAAATGATGCTCAGTTGGGACTAAGGGACCCAAAGAAAATATCCCCCATACCATTACACCACCACCTCCAGCCATATGGATTCTGACCCTACCATCCGAATGTTGCAGCAGAAATCAACACTCGTCGACCAGGAAATGTTTTTCCAATTTTCTACTTTCAAGTTTTGGTGAGCTCATGTGAATTGTAGCCTTAGTGGCACCTGGTGTGGTCTTCTGCTGCTGTAGCCCATCCGCTGCAAGGTTTGACATGCTGTGCATTCAGAGATGCTCTTCTGCATACCTTGGTTGTAAAAATTGGTTATTTGAGTTACTGTTGCCTTCCTATCAGCTCTAACCAGTCTGGCCATTCACCTCTGACCAGCGGCATCAACAAGGCATTTTTGCATAGAGAAATGCCGTTTACTGGATATTTTCTCTTGTTTGGACCATTCTCTGTAAACCATAGAGATGCTTATGCACAAAAATCCAAGCAGACCAGCATTTTCTGAGATACTCAGACCAGCCCATCTGGCACCAACAACCATGCCACATTCAAAGTCACTTAAATCACACTTTTTCCCAATTCCGATGCTCAGTTCAAACTTCAGCAGGTCATCTCGACCATGCCTAAATGAATTGAATTTCTGCCATGTCATGGGCTGATTAGAGATTTGTGTTAACAAGCAGTTCAACAGATGTACCTAATAAAGTGACTGGTGAGTGTATACACACGTGCGCACACACACGCACGCACACACACACACACACACACACACACAATATGTATGTACATATTTTTCTTTCTTTCTTTCTTTCTTTCTTTCTTTCTAAGCTTTTAATTACTTCAGTTACTTCAAACACTTCAAATTAAGACCATAAAACTATAAAATGTTTGACTGTTAAGGAAGGTGCTTTTGCTGACACAATTATCTAACAATAATGTATTCATGTATTAACTCACTTGTACAGTTTTTTAGAGTTACAGATCAGGGTGTAACACTGTAAAATGCTTATGAGGAGAGAATATGTCTCTGCGCATCACACCTTACATGTACAGCAGCTACGAATGAAACTTCCTATGATAACTCCAGTCAGACAGTTATACAGTGCAGCCCAGTGCTTTTCTTTAAAAGGAGAGCTTCTGAAGTTCATGAGATTCCTATCAGTTCTAGCCCAGCTGCAGTCCTTTTCATTTATAAGTAAAGCAGGAAAAAAAATCTATAGCTCCGATAATGTTATTGAAAGTAACAAGGCTGCTGGGAGCCAAAGGTGCTGTAGCAATGCTTTCTGAGGTACGATTTTTCATTGGACATGAATAATTTACCCAATTTAATTACACTGTGTTGTGGGGCATGTATGGGAACAGGCTGACGAGGCTTCTGGACATAGAGTTTTAACCGGACTCTCCCTACAAGAAGTCCTTAATTATTTACATTACAAGGGAAAATAAGAACAGGAAGAAAGATTTATAGTGGAAAACTGTAGTGTCACTGTGGAAGGTTCTACAACTTTCTGTAGGTTATGGCAGCACACCTGAAGCTGAAGTATAAATGCAAATGAGTTTTTGAGACATAAGAATACATAAGAATAAAAAAATCACTAGCTGTAGAAATAATTGATCAATAAATGGACAGAAGCAGACAAGAACTTTATAGGAATGGGTGATTTCAGCACCCTGGACAGGGCATGTCCAATCTATCTATCTATCTATCTATCTGTCTGTCTATCTATCTATCTATCTATCTATCTATCTATATGATAGATGGATAACTAGATAGATAGATAGATAGATAGATAGATATCTACCTATCTATCTATCTATCTATCTATCTATCTATCTAGTTATCCATCTATCATAATGTTTACATTAGTCAGAACTGATGGCCATTCCAGAACATTAATTTTCTGCTTCTTTAACTATTCTTTGGTAGAATGACTTGTTTTCTGCATGACCGACTTTCTCAGTTCATGGACAGATGTCTTGACATGTCTGACTGTGGATTGATGGAGCTTAAACTCTTTATAGAGGTTTTTGAAACTTTTTCCAATGATAAACATAAACAGCTTTTTTCTGAGGTCCTCTATCTGTCAGTCTGTCATATCTAGATGGATGGATAGATGGATGGACGGACGGACAGACAGACAGACATATAGATAGGATACACACGTATAATCTCCTTGCAAAACAAGGCTCTTTAAAGAAGCGCATATTGAAAGTTTTTTCAGGGAACCAACAGTGGCTCTCTTCTGGCATCAAACTCTTCTTTTTGTTGTGGTCAGTCGTGGAGAAATCTTTTATATTAAAAAAGGATGCTGAGGAGCAGGTACATGACTGTTTACACCTCATGAAATTGAATGTGGTGCTGATTACCTCCCTAATGAGGCCAAAACCACTAACATTCCCCCATATATCATTAAACGAGAGCATAAATCCACCTATTGCAGTGGAGAGAAAAACTCATGGAAGCTGAGACTGAGCTAGAATATGACTAGAAAGAGCGGTGCATCAAGATGAACTGAGAAGTGTGTTTCTATGATTCTCAGAATGAGCCTTGAATTGAATAATCATCAACTATTGTTATGAATGAGTAGATGGCACTGTTAAATCATGAATGCATCATTCCAACATGAGATTTTCGGAAACTGACAGATTTTCTCAAAGGGTTAAGCACTTTAGCACTTCCCCAGGCTGCAGCTATCTTTGTCTCTTTTCTCTTCAGCTTGGCCGACAGTGTGAGCTGGCATATTTAATTTACACTCATCTGAGTGTGCTGAGAGGACCTTGTCTGCTAATGCATTTAGTGTATGCAAAGGTGTTTTGTTGATGTTAATTGTGTAAAGGGACCTGTGACCATTAGTATGCTCTAATCACCCCATAATGAAACCTCATGCATTTTAGATGTGCCTTCCGCCTGTATGAAGAGGTTTTGTAGGATTTACATTGTTTTTATTTTGTCTACTGTTAATTATTCAGTTTTTAGGTATTATGATAGACACCTGTCTAGGCTGTTTACCTGCCTTTCACCGTATGAATGCTGGAATAGGCTCCAGTACCCCAAGACCCTGGAGAAAGAAAAGAAGCTCAGAAAATGTATGTATGGTCATAGTAGTTGTCCTTCTTTAAAATTTGGTCTAATGTTTATTTATTTTTTAATTTTTTTAAGCTTTTAAATCTGACACGTTCTCATTTTTGTAATTCCTCTTCATTCAATCTGCAGTCTTCATTACAGCTTTTTTTTTTTTAAGGTTCATCTCTTTGAACAAAACAGCGAAAGCAGAAGGATACGAGTTGGTGTTCTGAGAGACTCAGCTGTTCAGATAAGACCTCTGCTGGAGCCTGACAGGGAGTACGGTTTTATAATCGTCATTCAGACATGCACGTCAAAACACAGAGAGCGGTTACTAATTGGCTAATCAGATCCAAGGTTATAGTCCTTTTCTTCTCCTGTTTCAGAAATACTCTGTTTGAATGGATAATGAAGATTAACGAGCTGTTATTTATTTATTTATTTATTTATTTATTTATTTTCTAGCAGCATTTGACACTCACACAACAAAATGTTAATGAGGTGAGAAAGAGGAAGAGAGAGAGAGAACAAGGACGAGAGAGAAAAAGAGAGCGAGAGAGAGAGATAGAGAGAGGGAGAGAGAACTACGACTTCGATGGTAGTATAGGAAATGCTAATGCAGTAGCTGTATGGGGTATTAAGGAGGAGTATTGACATTTGGAGAGGAAGGTAAATCAGGGCATACACACACACACACACTACCACCCCCCACCATCCCCAGCTCCTCAACTCCAACATCGAAGAGCCATCAGGGTGAAATATTAGCAATGGGTGAAGCTGCTGCTTTTGGCATCCTGATACACACACACACACACACACACACACACACACACACACACACACACACACACACATTCATGATGCTCTAGGTGGCTCTGTATGGTTCTGGAACCTATTCACACCACTGGGGGAGAGACACATCTATGCGATGCAATCAGACTAGCAGTACAGCCCATGTAAAGGAACTGCCACTCACACGTGCATCTACATGCATTAGAAATGACCTTTTCATTTAGATCAGCTTCCATTAGCATGCATGTTGGCTGGAGGGGTCTCTAGAGGGCCTTTTCCGTGCACGCGCGCATGTGTGTGTGTGTATGTGAGTGAGTGAGCTAGGACTTTATAGAAAGTGAAACCCATATCCATACACCTGGGAGATTTCACTGGGCCTTGTTTCTTGACTTCCATGCATCTTCTTGTATAAACCCTTGTAAATGTTTTAATTTAAAAATTTGTTCTAAAAAGGCAAATTTGCTTCCTGCTTTGTACACCATCAAATTTAAACGCTCAGTTTACTTTAAAGAAGTCAATCAGAAACTTATTGCCAATCTTTTTCTAAGCAAATAGACAAATTAATTAAGAACAAACTAGCTTTAATTTTAAGTAATTTGAATTATCCACCAGTTCTGAAGTTTGAGATCAGAAAGTTATATTTCTAGACTTATATTTGCTACGAATAGTTTGATTTCTTTGCTGAAAACTGATTATTGGAGAAGTTTAAAATTGCTAAAAAAAAAAAAAAATTCAAATTAACTTGACCTTAAAAAGCATTCGCGGAAGAATATGTTTGTGTTGCCACTTATTGACCAAGCTGTTCTTTGAGTTGACATTCCTTTCTCTTCAGGGAAACTGACATACTAGGATGAACTGAACGGGTTGGATGGGAGTTCAGATGTTTGAAGTTGTTTGCAAGTCCAGAGTACACAAATCCTGCTTGTGGTCCAAACACAAACAGACAAAGGAGTCAGGGTGCCAGACAAGACAGATGAGCAAATCCAGAATATGATCCAAATCGAATCCCCAGCCAGAAACCAGGTCAAGTCAGCAAGAACAAATAAAAGAACCAGACAGAGCACAGTTTAGAAATAAGTTGCAGGAAAGGGATGAGCAAACTGGTGCGTATTTATAGACTGTTTTTTTGTTTTGTTTGTTTTTTCATTGTTTTTGTTTTTCATCAGCCAATATTTTCTTAAGGATGTTCAAATCACCACTGGTCCATTTCCTAGAATACTACACACACTCCGTATGCGAGTGTAGGATGGAGTGTGTTTCACAAGGGGACTCATGCTGGGGGTACAGCATCCAGAATCTTGAATATTTATGCTTTTAATTTCTTTGCATTTGCATTGTTATAGTTAATACTGGCTTCCAATATTGGATTTTTTTTTACATTCAATTCGTTTAGTGTGAATTTCCTTTATGAAACCAAATATCCCTCAGGGAGCAATAAAGCACTGAAACAAATAGAATTAAACAGCATCTGAAGATGTCTAGAGGAGTTAACAGCCTGGGGACATCTGTCGGACCAGGAACTGCATCCATGACAAGAAACAGGTGGGCTTACAGTTGTAATCTATAGGTTTTATTCAGTGGGAAATCTTGAAGGGATGGGCTTGGGTTGAATAGAGGCTGACACATTGAGCTGACAGCCAGGCTTGATTCCTGGGTTAGAGTTTGCGAGGCTTACTGCTGAAGTAGACTGGTTACCCCTTTTGATGGAGTGTAACCTTTTGGAGCTGAAAATGTATGGCTTTAGTGCATGCTGAACAAACCCAGATAAGAAATCAACCCTCCTTTGTAGATGGCCATGTCAGAATGTGGAATACTACTTGGTTTACCTGCCCAGTAGATGGGGCAGGGTGTCCATAAGCGGGTCCTCTTTCAAAAGGTCTCTGTTTAATTGTATTAGGCACCAAATGAACACCCTTTCAAGTTACATTAGCCAAGTATATTATGATTTAAAAACGTCATCCATCATTGTTATGCTATTGAGATGCACCTCATGAACCTGGTTTACAAATCATTGATGATTATCAACAAAGGGAGCTATTAGCACTCCAATATCTCTTGGATGCATCACTGAATAGGAGGAAACTGACATGATGACAGTCATTTACTGATATGGAAATAGCCCACTTGGTCGTAGTAACAATACTGAGCATAGGCAAAAGCTTCAGGGCTCCTATAGAAGAGTAAAGCTTCAGATCAAAATATCAGTATTGCTTTGTGTCTTTTTGGACATTTTTTGGGATAATGTAAATGCAGAAACCATGGTTAAAAAGTGCTGCAACGCTTTGCATAGGGATGTCAGTGGGATCCATTTGCAGGACCTTAAAATCATAGTATTACCACCAAAATGGGGGTGTACGAGCTGGATAGAGGTACAGTGTCCTATCAGGCTCTCGCCTGTGTCTTGTCCACTTCCTGAAAGAAATTTCATACCTTCTGATTCACTGGACTGAACCAGATTTTTGTTTGTCCTTTTGATTTCTTTAACATCTGTACGTGTGTCTCTCCCTATTTAGGTTCACTGGCCGGACCTGGATATTGTCCATTCACTGTTGTGTTTGTTTCGCAGCATGCCAAGTACGTTCCTGAGCTTTTCCCATGTTCTCTGTAATCGCCATTCTGTGCTACTCGGTTTGCACATTTCCTTTGTTATCTTGCCTTAACATTATTCAGCGCTCAAGTATTGCTTTTTGCTAAGGTTTGTGATTAAAGAGAGTTTACATCGAGCATTTGTGCCTCCGCTTTTCTTTTCCTGAATCCACCATGACATGCCCAAAATGAGGGAACACTTACAAACCTTCAGAGAAGACCTAATGATTTCTAAGAACCAACAATTGCATGTCTATAATTTGGTGTAAAACTTACAGGTCTGTTTTTTTTCTGTCTGTTGTACAGTTTAAAAATTACATGTCTATAAGTTAAAGACTCTTAAATTTTTTATTGTTTTTTTCAAAAACAAGTTGTAAAAAGCTATTTTTTTACTTTTTAAAAGTTTTGCCAGTAGTTAAGTGTAAAAGCTATGTCTGTATTTTTGCCTGTAATTTAGTGTTAAAATTACATGTCTGTAATTTCAATTATTTGTCTGTCATACAGTGTAAAGTTATAGGTCTGTAATATTTCATTTATCCATTTTAAAGTTTAGTTTGTAATTTTTCTTTTTTCTTTTTATTTATAAATGAGTCATAAAATTGTTTGATTCTTTTAACAATTTTGTAGCACCGTTACAAATGTCTGTAAGTTTTAACTTTGAAAAATTGAAACAGACTTGCAGTTAAAGACAACATTTTTTATGTCACTTTTTTCAAAAGATTGATGTAAACATGATGTCTGTAGTTTTTAGGTAGTTACATGTTTGTTATATATATACACAGCTAAAGAAATCATAATTTGTTGGGTTTTTTTTCCTTCTTGGGTGTCTGTTTAGATGTTTAGGTATTGTATGATGACAAAGAAACAAGCTTATTTATTAAAAACACTTTTAAAACACAAGCTAGAAGCCCTTAGTCTATAAGGAAATCCATGGACATTGTGTTACTTTGTTTGTTAATTTATGACCATTATGTTACTTAGGGTGGCTTTGGTTAGAGGATTTAAGGAACATGCCTTAATACATGCATGAACATCCTGAGATTCATTTCATTTCAATTAATTTCTCACAACTCACAGGATTTAAAGTATCTACTGCTAATGTTCTAGTGCAGATACCACAGCACCTTGAGAGGTCTTGTGGAGTCAGAGGCAGTATAAATAACTTTACAAGAATTTTGGTACACTTTATTTTAAAGTTGACCTTATAACAATTACTAAACTATATATCAACAATGAATAATAACTTTGGGCCCCACGGTGGCACAGTGGGTAGCACCGTTGCCTCGCACCTCCAGGGTTGGGAGTTCACCTCGTGGTGGCGTAGGTTTCCTCCGGGGTCTCCGGTTTCTCCCACAGTCCAAAGACATGTGTCAGGTGAACTGGAGATTCTAAATTGACTGTAGGTGTGAGTGTGTGAAAGAATGGTGTGTGTGTTCACCCTGCAGTGGGCTGGCACCCCGCCCAGGGTGAGTCCGTGCCTCGCGCCCGGTGGCCCTGGGATAGGCTCCAGGTACCTGCGACCCTAGTAAGGATTAAGTGGTGAATAATAACTTTATAATAAATTACTAAATACATATACATAATTGCAAGCAAGCTACGAAAAGTGTTACTAACATATTTATGAGATGTGTTAAGGTCTTAACTGTGCTGAAGAAATGATTTAAATATCAATTGTAATTGTTAAACAGAAGCTGATTTTAAATTTAAAAAAGAACATTGCTGTCAAAACAAGTCCTCATATGTCAGTTTTTTCCTACATACAATATATGCATATATTATCCTGTATACTTACATATGTACATGCATATATGTATACGCTTGATGTTATACAACTGTTAACAATGGATGTGGCTGAAATACCTGAACCTAAGAATTAGGAGGGGTGTCAACATCCTTTTGGCCATTCAGTGTATTTTAAAGTAAAAAATTTGAGCTGCTATGAGAAAGGAGACTGCCAACGGTATTAGAACACATGCTTGGTTAAAAACCATACTGGTTCCTGTAAGCGTTTGCTTTTGCTCTGCACTACAGATTCCATCTGGCACCAAATGATTTGTGATCTTATGTGCAAATGGGTATCGAAAGCAAAAACACCCTAAGTAACATAGTAGCCTTCAGAGTGGATACTGGCCATTTTTCATCTTCCTCTTCTGTTACAGCTGCATCAGTGCCAGTCTCAAGCACTTGGGCTACTGTTATGATCTCTACTCTACTCTTCTCTCTGTTTGAAAC
The DNA here is from genome assembly GCA_037974445.1 of Brycinus macrolepidotus. Taxonomy (NCBI): domain Eukaryota; kingdom Metazoa; phylum Chordata; class Actinopteri; order Characiformes; family Alestidae; genus Brycinus; species Brycinus macrolepidotus. Next base: position 28,805 of record JBBPCZ010044504.1, read on the forward strand.
ATTGACATCTACTGGGAGCACCAGTGTATCTCTTCAGAGCATACTAATTCTCAGTGATGGGCGGTAGCGCCGCTACATGTAGCGAAGCTATTAGTTTAACTACATTTTCAAGTAGCTTGCCTGTAGCGTCGCTGATTTCTGAATCAAATAACTTTCCAGTAGTTACGTTATTTTTTTGATCAAGTAGCGACGTAGCGTCCACAAAAGCTACAATTTCCAGGATATGGTGCAGTATGATTTTGAAACTCAACAATCAGACAGAAATAAAACATGTTCATGCGAGACCTTTTACTCTGCTTCTACTGCCGAAACACGCATGCGTATAACAGTGGAACTAGCAGAGCGACCGAGAGTGACACGCGCGCGCGCACGCACGCACACACACAGACACACAGTCACACAGCACAAGAGGGTGGAGGAGGGAGAGACAGGAGGAGAACAAGAGGAGCAGTCCAGTGATGTCACGTCTCCAAAAATATATGACACTTGTTGAATCGACAGAGAAAAAAAATAAATAGCGTTTAGATGTGTGCTTTGCAATCCCAAGACCAAACTGTTGTCGAAGTCTAAGACATCTAACACCAACCTGAGAACCCACATTCAGGTGACTCTTTCATTTCCCTACTGCAACAGGCTATAATGAAGTGTGTGTGTGAAAAATACCCTACAGTTTGACTTAAAGAGTTGGAAATTAGTGAAAGTGAAGGAATAACGTCATGTAACGAATGTTAACCCATTTAACATGATTCTTAAACCCAAAGTTCATTTGTAACTTCAATCGACTTGTTTAATTGGGGTCTGAAGAAGTTTTCTCATTAGGGGGGGCCCTGAGGAAATAAGATGGCTGTTAATATGGTTTTTCTTTTCCCTAGAAATTTTAAATTGATTAAAACCTATAGCCATGTCTTGCCCATCGAATACTACACAGTAGCTTTAATTTGGTACTAAATAGTTTGTTTACTAGAGTACTGGTTTACCTAATAGTAGGCCAATAACTTTTTTTTTGTTTTATTCTCAGCAGTAAGCTTTTATTTATGTCTCGATGCTTCACATAATGCAATGTCCACACTGTGTTAAATCTTGGGTGGTTCTTTAATAAATGTTTTAACCAGTGTATCTGACTATCATTTTGCACTGATCTCGCATTAGGTTGGTACGTAAAGTAGCTTCTGATGTAGTAAGCTACTTTTGCCATATTTGTGTAACTTAGCTTGCTATATTTCTATAGGTGGTAGCTTTTGTGTAGTGAAGCTTAATTCATTGTTGAGTAACTGATAGCTTAGCTCACTACACTTTACAAGTAGCTTGCCCAACACTGCTAATTCTCTTGGTTAAGACATGGTCAAAAAACTGGCTAACCAATAAAGGAATACCCCAACATTTTTTCTGTCTGATCTCTAGCTTTTGCATCTGATTTGCATTATCGATATTGTTAGTGTCATTAATAAAGGCAGCATGGCTGTTGCTGAATTCAGATAATTACCACTGTTTACACTCTACACAGTAAAAATGTTTTAGTGACACTTTACTTGAACCCTGCTTTATAACATTGACATAATCATGCCACACACATGTGATAGCAGATGTCACATACTCTTATGAGTTGTTGTCATGACATGTCATGATAAGTAAAGTAAAGCGGTCCTTTATAGTCATGCATGAACACACCACAGCACACAGTGTGAACAATGTGAAATTCTTTCTCTCAATTTAACCCATTCACCAAGTGAAGCAGTGGGCTGCCACCAACGAGGGGCGCCCAGGGAGCAGTGTGTGGTGATGGTACCTTCCTCAAGGGTACCTCAGTGATGACTCTAGCAGTGCTGGGATTCGAACCCACAACCTTCTGATTGCAGGGGCAACTCCCTAACCACTAGGCCATCTGCTGTCCCCATTAAACAGGATGCCAAGGCAAGGTAATAAGACAAGGTAATTACATAAAACATGGTAGGGTCTGTTAAGACAGTTACTGTGAATGGCAACCACACTGTTATATCAGTGTTATGAAGAAGGTTTCAAAGTGTTAATGCTTCTATTACAAATCTGTTTCCAGCCAATCGGTTTTGTATTTTGTGGCTACTGTGAAAAGAGGTCAAGACAATTCAAAAGTGAGCGGTGACTTCTGATAACACTCTGAAATAAAAAAAATAAAAAAATAAATAAAAAATTTAAATTAGATTTTGATTATGAGCAATAGGGCAGAAACAGCTCCACCACTTATTTTCTAATCATGGTGTGTGAGTCAGACATGGAGAAGGAGGCATATGGGTTGTGAAACTGGATGTTATTGGTGATGGAGGGGCTGATGATGAAATTGATGCTGTTCAAACAAAACGGGGGATAGGGTGGGGGGGTTGGGTCGTTTTGAGCGCCTGAGTCACTGAACTCCAGTGAGTCAGCGTTTCCAAACTGTAGACATGGCATTCTGATTATGCAGTTCCATTTTATTTTGCAGTGGACATCTAGCAATCAATGCTGTGTTGATTTATTTAATAATCTCTGCTCACCAGGCAAAACCTGCATGATCTAAGGCACATTCCACAGTCTGTTCAAACACTGTAGACTAATATGCACCAAACAATGATCTTTTCATAGGTATATTATAATGCCATGTAAAGCTGATTATCTGAGCAGTAAGTGTGTAGTTGTTAACAAAAACTACTGTTAACAACGCTGTTGTTAGGCCCCCAAAGCCTAAACAGCAAAATTTTAGGGGGGATCTCTTGAAAAACCAATGAGTCTTTGCTTAAGTTTAAAGATGTTAAACTTCTCCACTGGTTTCCTCCCCCCTACCCAAATAGTTTTTGTTTTGTCCATACCCAATCCTCAGATGACAAAAATGTTGAAATTTATGTTAAATATAACAAATAAAAAAAGGATTTTTTTTAATTAAAAAAAGGATATATGTTCTTGCGGCATTCATAATGTATTTGAATTCTTTTGAAGGTTAATTACGTACAGACTTCATAATACATGTATAAGTACTGAAAAACATGTTTATAAAATGACAAATAAGTATTCATTATTACCAAAAATCGCAAGTTGACATGAGATGCTTTATGAAAAATTTACATTGTGCTTACTCAATGGGGCCTTAAACTAAGAAAGCACATATTTGTACCTTTTACTTAACACCTTTATGAAGCACCATTCCCCTTAAAATAGAATGTAGAAAGTAGAAGCCTACTTAAGAACTTCTGAGGCAAAGAGTCTAGTTAAAAATTGTCAGGGGGTAATTCTACCATCCACCATTCAGCAGACTAGGGACAATTCCCAGCACAAAAGTCTTTGGGCAAGTTTCCTTATGCTACATTCATCTACATCAACATGAATGTAACTGTAAGTTACTTTGACTAACAGCATTTGCCACAGATATAATTGGATCTTGAGTAGACTTGTAGTCAAGACCGCCTAAACCAAGACCAAGACACTACCAAGACCAGAGGGTATCGAGACCAAGATAAGA